>WWET01001124.1:47143-58339 GCA_011038615.1 Limnodynastes dumerilii | reverse complement strand
ATCTGATTGGTTGCTATGGGCAACATCTCCACTTTTCCTTTCCCGCAGCTTAGTAAATCTAGATCTAGGAGTTAATATGTGCATGCAAACTTAGAGTTAAGAAGGGGTGTGTCCTAGCTCAACTCTAATAACGTGCAAATGCTGCAAAAAAAATAAACTTAAATACCCACAAGAAATCCTATATTTGCACCCATGTACAACACAGGCTTTTCAGGAACATATAATGTATTTCATTATAGTTTTGAATATTTTCATCAATAAGAAAAATACGGCAACCGCAACAAGCGTATTTATCATGAGACGTAGAGATAAAAATCATCATTGTGTACACAGCGATGCTGGTGAGTTTAAACAATGACATCCTAAACTCAGTCGCTTAAAAAGGAAAATGCACCAAGACAAAGAGGGGAGGGGAGGGGAAGGAAAGATGGACTCACAGCCAGGAAGACCCCTATGGCCTAAATAATCCTATCAGGGAAGGAGGATGCGGATACAATGCATTGATGGCCGCTTTTAACCTTTGAGTACTTGATCATAGTATTTGGAAATGAACATTTATGCACGGTTATCTTGTACGCGGATACTAAGAGAGGCGCTAGCCCTCAGCAATCCATATACGTCTGTAAGTATCTCCTATCAGAGCGCGTCATTTTCCAGGTCATGTGACCTCCACAACAAAAACTGCTTATTCTGTACCTCCCTGCTTCCTATATACACGGCAATACAAGCGACCTTCTCTAATCGCGTGATATCGTCATTTAATCAGCTCACATGACCTTCAGGCATTAATCCCCTGCAATTAATTTTATTGTTAAAGTAATTTATTGGTTGCTCAGCAGATGTGAAGTGAGGTGGAAATGTTCATTGCAAAAAATTTAGAATCTCATGCGATTAAACACATGAAAACCATCAAAATAAAGCTTTATTGTGGATACATAATAGATTAAGGTCATTAAGGCCTTAGTGCAGCACTGCGGACACAGTGTGGCGCCTTATAAATAAACGTTAATAATAATATAATATACTCCTCATAATCCAATCAGACTGCAAATGGCATAGTAAAAAACAGCAGCCGACAGTATTTTTTAATTGCAATGGTGTGATTGTGGAGGGCGCTGTTCCCCTTCTACCTTTCTCCAGCCAAGAGTTGTGTGTTCAGTAATCTCTGGTTGGAATGTCCCAGTCTTCTCAGTACTTACACAAGGGGCTATGATTATGTGAATTGGTGACATGCATTTAAATAACTTTAAGGAACCAATCTGCTGCATTCCTGGTGTTGTGAAACTATAGCTTCCAACTCTCCTATCTGCAGAAATCCTAAATGAGCATACAGGCTCCAGTGGTTAGTACCTCTGCCTCACAGTGCTGAGGTCACAAGTTCGATTCCTGGACAGGGCCTTATCGGTTTGGCATTTGTATACTCTCTCAGGGATCTCTGGTTTAACATGCTGTGAATGATGAATTGGCTACTGATTAAAATGAACCCCAGTCTGTCTGTACATGCTTTCTCATCAATTTAGACTAAGCTCCAATAGGGCAGGGATGGGAATGAGGGTCAGGTGCTAGAAATTGCTCTGGTGGGGGGATTGGAATGGGGCAGTATGCTTAAAGCATGTTCGCCTAGTGGTGGGCGTATTAAAGAGCTTTTTAAATCGTACAGGGCTTGGCTAAGCCATTACATACGATGCCCATTTAACGCACTAGCCCAAGGGGCCGGTGGGTAAATGTTAAGGTGGCGTCTTGCACACGTAACTGCAAGATGAGGATTCTGCCCTCGCACTTAAGCAAATTAGGATCCACTAGAAGGACCTTATTAAATCAGGATCCAGTCCTATCGACCTATTGGGAGCCCCACGACAAGCTCTAAGACGCAACAACACAAAAGAAGATAAAACAGATGGAAATGGAAATACGCATCAGTTCCAGTGCTCAGAAGTCGCAGCGTCCTCAGTTCTCCCTCCCGGCTCCTGCATATGTAACAGGAATAAGAGCGCGGCTGCTGTTTACTACTCCACGGCTTTGTCTCAACAAACGCTCTGTGAAATGACAAATACAGCTGCGCTACAGCGAGAGAGAGAAAGTGCCACAGCAGCGATTCCTTCCTCGCCGTCAATAAATAATTACACTGACAATTATCTCATTAACATCAAACCGCCTCGTTGGAGATGCTCTCGCTAAACATTCATACTTTCTACAGGGTGACTACAGGGGGGGTTTAGAAAAAAAGATGGTGGGGGTACAATCAATCATAGAATGAGCCTGGAGTACCCCGCTTGCTTCCAATACTCTGGCAAAGTAAGAGTTAAGTGCTACCAAATTCGCCCTTCTTTAAAGGCAATTTAAATACTCGCAGCATTCCAAAGCTCTAAACAGACCCTCCAAAATGACCCATTCCACCACCAGGAACACAATACTCCGCTCCTGAACTTCCAACTGTCACTCACCTGGTGTGAATGAATCAACTGATGTCTGAAAAATTCTCAACACAGGGGGTTACCATAGTAACTGACTGTTGGGAGCCCAGGAGCAGAGTATTTTGTACTTGGTGGAATGGGTCATGTTGGAGGGTCCATCTGAGCTTACCTTATAAAACATTAAGAGGGATATTAAGTCTGTCTCAGGTGCTGGCATTTACCATTCCTCCTTCAACTTATTCCTAGACTGCTATTAACAACAATACAGGATTACCATGGCAACCAGGGGTAGTGATAAGAGATGCGATGGAACACCCCTCTGAGCTCTCCCCCTATCACATGACACATTCTGAGAGCCGACTGACTGACTATTTGTGTGCATCAGATAGTGAGCTTTTCATAAGTAGACAATGATTAGCAGGAGGACCACTTAAATAATGGGAAACCTACCATTAAAAACAACTAAGGAAAACAACACAGATACATGCTTACAACTAATATTAAGGAGTAACAACTAAACATTTATGGACAGGTTAAGAGTTGTGAAGAGGGTGTGGCCTTGATCAACTCTAAATTGTTTTGTAGAAATAAAGTTATCCAGAATATCCAAATAACAATTGATAAAGCAGACAATCCACCCATGTCGCTGTTATAGTCAGGTGATGCCCAGTGCAACCACACGCTGGGTATCATTTTCTACCATTTACTGGACAAATGACTCCTAGCGTGTGATTGGCTGCTAGGCACTCCTACTTATGTATGCTCAGATAGAATGATGGCTACCTCTTCTGTGGGTTATAGTTATGTCATTGACATCATACTCTCCAACCTGACCCATTCCATTAGGTACAAAATACTCTGCTTCTTAGTTTCCAACTGTCAGTTACTATGGTAACCACCTTTGTTGAAGCAGCAAATAGTTTTTTTGGGGGGAGTTTTTTTTTTATGGGTTTTTTTTTTTTAAATATCAGTTAATTCACCAGGTAAGTGACATCTGGAAGCTCAGGAGTGGTTGAATAGCACCTAATGGAATGGGTCATGTTGGAGGGTATGTGATGTATACTAAATTGATTCGTTCCACTGACAAAGCAAAAATGGCAACAGACGAAGGAGCAATTTTAATACTTAATAACTCCTAGAAATACTTTACAACCTGCGTAACGCATCCACAATCCTGTACATAAAGTCTGGATTTTCTCTCCTACAACTATTTGCTGTAAATGAGATCTATTAAGTGACCCGTAAAATCAGATCCCGCTTAATGCGGTTGAACGCCATGGTCACCCCCCCCTCCCCTCTCTCTGCCCTTCTGATTATCCCATTCCTTCACAGATTCCTTGCTTAGCTAATTTCCCAGGGGGCGCACGCTGAGTGACAACAGAAAGTTAATAAATGATAATTAGCGCCAGGAGAGAGTGAGCGCCACACAGCATCCAGCAACTCCTTCAGACCTGGCTAATGATGACCTGGCAGGCGGCCCCGGACCCCTGAACGAGTCATGGGGTGCAAAATCCAAACCGGATCATCTTATTAGCTGGCTGGAGGGAGAGCGCAAAACCAGAGAGGGGGGCGGCTGCTAATTAGTTCTGTGGATTTACGTAGTGTATTGAAACGTTCATTGTGAAAAAATAATAACAAAAGAAGTGGATGCATCTACTACAAAGAAAAAACCATCCGCGTGTGTTCGCATCCGCGTGCGCCGCGCTAATGCAACGGGCTGTTCTAAAACATGTAATGAAAAAAAATGGGCGTTTCTGTGCGTCTGCAAGATACAATAGCAGCCCGATTTCCTGCGCTTCCTCCAAAACCTAACACCAGCTCAGGGCTCAGTAGCCAACGGTATTTCGATAGGGCCGTACGCTCCAAGCCAGTTCCGAACTGGCTGGGATATCGATTCCTAATGCCTTGATTCCCGAGGCATCCTAGCAATCGATCCCTGGAGCATCGAACACGGTGCTGCACAAAAGGTAAGCAACCCCACTCCTAAACCCTAAGTTGCTTTTCGGCTGTTGCTATTTCGCAATGTGAAAGATCGCAGCGGGGTAAGACGCAGGAGATTCCTATGAATAAATGTATTGCTACATGATCTATCCAGGCATTAGTAAAAATAGTGTACTGTTTTTTGGGGGATTGGGTTATTTTAACTGTTTAATAAAGAAAAAGGAAAACATGTGAAACATAACTTGCTGCTGCATTTCACCCTCCAGCCTCCGTCAGGCATCCGGTTTTTGTTTAGATTATATACCTCCACAGACGCAAAGACCTCACCTGCTGGAACAGCGACAACCTACAAACACTTTATACACCTATATAAAATACGTTATGGAATATTTTATAACCAGCCAATCAGATTTAAAGCGTTAAGACCCAGGGCTGATCCCACGTGTGGATTGAAAATAATGGTGCAGACAAGGAAATAGCTGCTGTATACATCAATAGACCGGATCCAAAGTATTGAAAGAGGAGGAATACATGTGGAATGTTACCACTAGGCAAAACATACTGAATTGCCGGGGAGGGGAATGTCATCTGCTGCAAACAGTAATAGAGATGAGAGGTGATGTTTCCAAGTACAAGTCTAAATAACAGTGTGATAGTAACGCTGGTCAGTATCTGTGTAACAATATAATAATAATAATATAATTGTATTAGAGATGAGGGGTGATAAATAACAGTGTGATAGTAATGCTGGTCAGTATCTGTGTAATATTTAATAATAATATAATAGTATTAGAGATGAGAGGTGATAAATAACAGTGTGATAGTAACGCTTGTCAGTATCTATGTGCAATTAGCAAATATTCTGCCTGCAATCAAAGGATAAATATGAATTGAACTACCACCCCCTCCCCCTCCTGAAATACAACATGGTTTTGCCCAGGTAACTTTTCACCTGTTTTTCCTCTTATTTTCAAGCTCTGGATCCGGAACACAGCGGGTAACCGGGATAAATATGCCCCCTTCTCTAATCCGGGGCTATGAGCGCCAGTTCCCTGAAGTATGTTATTACTGTGATTTGCAAAAAGATTATGGCTCCCGCTGACTCCCAGGAGCGATTTAACCTGGGCTGGGAATCAGGAAACAATGAGAAACTATTAAGGCTGAAACGTTCGCGTGTAACCGCCGTAGCCTCATTCTCTCTGCAAAATAATAAATAAATAACCTCTACTGGAAAAAGATTGGCGGGAGAGGAGGCAATTTACCGGCAGTTCCTTGGCAAGCCTTTATGAATGAGCGTCTTATCATGGAGGCATCCCTGTCTGCTATTACTTTACACAATTTATCCCACACCCTGCAGCTATCCGAGAGCAGATTTAACGCAGATCAGTATCAAGTGTGACCGAAGCGCGTCTGCATCAGCCTGCATTCTCCATCAGCCTGCATTGGTTCACATTTGTTTTTATACTTAACTATAGAAACATAGAAAGTGACGGCAGATTAGAGCCACACGGCCCATCCAGTCTGCCCAGCTGTTGTTTATTGTACTACTCTAACCCTAAACCCTATGTGACCCTCAGTTTAGCTGAGATTGAGGCTATCCCTATATTTATCCCAATCATGTTTACATTGTTCTATTGTGTTATCCTCCACCCCCTCAGATGGGGAGCTATTCCACTTATCAACTACCCTTTCAGTGCAGTCATTTTAATTTCTTTTAAGCCATACTGACCCTAGAACCTATAGGACCATAAATATAGATTAAGATTTAGTATATCCTTATATTTATCCAAAGATTTGTAAAAATGTTCTACTGTGTTAGTTTCTCCCACCTCAGATGGGAGGGGATTCTACTTATCAACTACCCCTTCAGCAACCAACCACCCTCCACATACACACAGGCTTCTAATACACCACTTACTGTGAATAATGTTTTACTCCTTTACCTGGTTACACCCCTAGATATATGTGAAAGCTACCACCATATCCCTCTGGCCCTTCTCTGCTCCAAGCTATACATGTTACTTCCTCTAGTCTTTCTGTATGTTCCCTTTCAGTGCAGTCATTTTAATTTCTTTTTAAGCCATACCGACCCTAGAACCAATAGGACCATAAACATAGATTAAGATTTAGTATATCCTTATATTTATCCAAAGATTTGTAACATTTTTCTACTGTGTTAGTTTCTCCCACCTCAGATGGGAGGGGATTCTACTTATCAACTACCTTTTCAGCAATTTTTCACACATTTCTTTCTATGGTGGTAGCTTTCACATAGATATATGTGAAAGCTACCACCATATCCCCCTAGCCCTTCTCTGCTCCAAGCTACACGTTACTTCTTCTAGTCTCTTTGTATGCTGTGTGACACAGGCCATGCACCATTTTAGTTGCTCTTCTCTGCTCCAAGCTATACGTGTTACTTCCTCTAGTCTCTTTGTATGCTGTGTGACACAGGCCATGCACCGTCTCTAATGTATTTATGTTCTTAAGGAGATACGGCTCCAGCACTGACCCCAGTATTCTAGGTGAGGCCGCACCAATGACCTATAAAGTGACATCACTACTTCTCTCTCTCTACTCATTCCTCTCCCTGTACACACAGCATCTGACTTGTCTCTCTCATTGATGTGTTACATTGCTTAGCTGCCTTTATATCACATGACATAGTGACAATACATTACATTACAATGCTGGATAGTCTGTAATTATTGGGACATTACCCAAGAGCTTTTGTCATAAAACGGTTCCAATTAAGGTAAAGGAGAAGAGATAATGACCCCAGATGGTATACAACAACATAGGTAACGTCAAGTGGACACGTAATTTTCTTTAGCAGAATGAAGACTGAAGCATTGATAAAAGAAATACAATTACTGGCACTCAGACTATAAGAGATATTTAAAATGTATAAAATTACGATACACTGGATTTTCTCAGTGTTTAGAAGTGTGACCAGTTCAAATCACCAGACACCAATAAACACCCGTAAGAAAAACTCCCACGGTAAGAACAAAGCTGGCATTAGCTGTCACAAGATCACTATTGATTTCACCGTGCATTGACCATGATAATGGGTCAACTCTTGTGTTCATGTTTGTAACAGGCATTCCATAAGACTCGTCAGATAGTGACTGATAATGGTGTAACGTTCTCTCAAGTGCTTCCAGAAGGGATCTGACTACTAGTAATCAAGACTTGTGTTGCTGGGGACCAGCACCCCAGGGTAAGACTCAAGCCAGGGGACTATGGGGTATGGTCATCTTAAGCTGGATTGGATTCCTACATTAAGTACATGAACAAAATAAAGAAATCTGCTGAAAACGGGATAGGTTAGAAGACGGACTTGCCAATGACAGTCATGCGGCCTGGTCTGGCCAATCAGACTCCTAACCTAAGTACAAAGGATGATCGGTCAACACAATGGTCATCAAGTACTGGCAGTCATAGCCTGCAATGTCAACTTCCCAATAGCATTCAGCTGAGAATATTTGGGCTACTAGGGTTAAAAGTAGGACTTTCTAAGCCCTATCAACTATGAACAGTCAATAATCTAAAACACGATATTGAGAGCAAAAAAAAAAGGAAATCAAAGTCTAGTTACATTCATTTTACAACAAAATCAAAACTCAAACATTTGCCAAGAACTTACCGAGTTAATACAACCCAACTCTTTGTTTAAGAGCCAAGGCAAGGACAACTTCCCTTCCCCTCTGTAACAGGACTGAATGCGTTCCTTAATTTTATCCTTAATCTTCCCCAAGGTGAAGAGACAGAGAACGGACTCTTTGGGTGGCTTGACTCTGTTTTTCTGCCCCTGCGAGAAGACTGTGAAAAGAATGTCTTCCGTTTCGGAGATGCCCAACTCTCTGGCCAAAAGTTTACCAGGCTTGCTCAAATACGCATCCTGTATAAGGCGATACTCCACGCCATCCTTTATGCATCCAATGGGAAACTCCACGTACGAGTAGAACTTCGGATCATCAACACACAGACGAACAATTTTGGATGTAAAGAACTGCTCTCCGGTGGAATCCGGTGAAGTCAACTGCGTGTCGAGCTGTAAGGTCAAGTAGTAGACGAACTGTTCACTGTTGAAGCTGTATACATAGTATATATCAAAGGTGGGAAACTTGGACAACGTGTCCGATGGGATTTTGAGTTGTGAAGACACAAACTCATCTTGGTAGACAAAGCCAAACATCTCCGCGTTTTCCTCGCTGGGCAACAATTTCCGACTGGAGAGCGTTGGAAAGTATTCCGACTTCCCGTCTATTGGCGTTCCAACAAAAAGTTTGTTCTGCCCGTTGGGAACCTCAATAATCACTCCAGACATGGTCCCAGATTCATTAACACTGGAGAGGTAGTGCTCCTTACGGTGATGGGGTTCTCCCAATTTAAAGAGGTCACCAAGACGCAGAAACTGGCAGATGCCCTGAGAGGCACTGCCGCAGGCTATAAGACGGTCCAAAGAATAGTCCACTAGCAGCAGCTTATTAACATTATTAGTGGTCACGAGGCCATGTGGGCAAGACTGAACACTAGGGGGCGGGTAGCACTTTTCATTGTCCTCCACTGGTCCCGTCACATGGACACGCAAGAGCGTCAAATTGCTGGAAAGTTTGAAAATCCTATTGATGGCCCCCACATATACTTCCCCTGTTTTATTGTGCACCACAAGATGAGACAGGCTCCAATCGCTCCCCGAAAAAGTTCTAAACAGTTTGGGGGATCCATCCCCAGGAAGTATCCAGGACCCCCCAAAAAATAAAAGGGTCCATAAATGAAAAGGAAGAGACTTGCCAGATTCAGTCCACATTTTCAAGAATAATAATAATTATAGCACACAAATAGATAGGAAAATAATAAATTAAAGGATTGGTGGGAATAGGTAAAAGCAGGAGGGCTAAGTTTCAAATTTAATTGCTGCTAAAATCCTCATTAAGGGCATGGTCCAAAATTCAGCCGGAATATACCTGTGAAAAGACAAAGAAAACGATTAGCCAACAGATAGAACGTTCCATAAATATATAATATTTATCAAATATAGTTTTGGTTCTCACATGAGCAGGGGCAAAATAGATGCCAAATTTACAGGGCCAAGGAAACCAAGTCAAGATAAAATAAATGTTAATATGGCTCAATTTAAGCAACTCACAACAACCCAAAAATAAAAAAAAATGGTAAAAAGTAAAAATTACCATTTTTAAACAGGAAATAAATATAAAGGAGGAAATATTAAAGTGCTAAACTCATAAAAAGTAGGAAAATTGCTCATTATATGGGACAGGCTATAAAACATAACTACATAACAGCATGAATACAGAAAGAGAGTTAAATGCAAGTTTGGAGGCAAAGAAAAAAATGTTAAAGAGTTTTAATACATTGATGTTTATAGCCAAACAAGCCCAATATAAAGATATCTATGAAAGTCGTACAGAGAGAAACATTTCATGGTATACACGTAGTTGGGAGGATTCTTTCCACTTGACAGAAAGATTATATTTTTGTCAATGTTCAAATACAAACATTACATTAATAGTATTAAAAGTTCAATACAACACAAGTTATAATGCAATGGGCATCTTGAAATTCTAAGCATGCATTTATGGTGTTACATGTCCATATGATTAAATTAAAGCTAAAAAAACATCCAATAAGATACATTATATATTGTCCCATTAATTGGCCTCTGTTTCCTGGGCTGTGAGTTCACACTGAAGGAATTTGAACGAAAGTTCAATTCCACAAAAAAAAAGAACAAACAAAAAAAGCTTAAGCAAATAAAACTTTCTCTGTGCTGTAATGTGGATGGCGGATCACAGGAGTCTGTGATATTTCAAGGATTTGGTATGTAACCGCAATGGTTGGAGAGTCCACAGGTAACGTGACGCCATTAAATGGGCGACATATTTAACAGATCGACTTTCCTCTATCCGACAGGTTGTTAAGTCAGCATTTGACAGACGGAATATTGTGATGGCGACACTAACTGTGTTCTGAATTACAATAATCCAAACTTTAACCCTAATTACTAATAAAATATGTTAATTACGATCCTCCGAATGACGCAGTTTCAGTGGCGGTCGGCAAGACAAAGACCGCTCCAGAGGTGGAGAAAAAAGAGAGCGCCAAGAACGAAAGGAAGAACTGACACAGGGACAGGACGTTTGGAAAAATAAGGGGAGGAGAAAGGATGAAGCAGCTAGAAAGAGGATAGCAGTGGAGGGATGTGCAGGAGCGGGGAGACACATAGGAGCAGGGAGCCAAAACAGGAGCAGGAGCGGGGAGACACACAGAAGCAGGAGGACAGAGAAGTAGGAGCGGGGAGACAACATAGAAGCAGGAGGACAGACACACAGGAGCAGGGAGACACATAGGAGCATGAGGACAGACACACAGAAGAAGGAGCGAGGAAACACATAGAAGCAGGAGGACAGAGAAGCAGGAGCGGGGAGAAACACAGGAGCAGGGAAACACACAGGAGTGGAGAGACAGAGAAGCAGGAGCAGAGATACACAGGAGTAGAGAGACAGAGTAGCAGAAACGGGGACAAATTAAGTAATTTGATATTCTTATATTTTAAAAATAGGTTTTTCATTTCTTTATTTGGCGTTATTAAGAGGTATCACTTTCATATAGCTGTTGACACGGTCCCCCTGCCAAAACGAAACATTTCCATGTTACTGAACATCTACCAATGATAGGATATTATGGCATCGGCGGTATCATTGCTGATACTTTGATTGCTGCTGTGGCTGCCCTAAGAACGCATTCCAAGTATGGACGCGAGGTACCGTGACCTGCCCCAAGTCTCGGATACCGGTAGTAAACCATAGACCTG
>WWET01001124.1:4011-15419 GCA_011038615.1 Limnodynastes dumerilii | reverse complement strand
CTCCCCCGCTTACCCCCCCCCCCCCATACCCTGCTCCTCAGTACACAGCCTCCCATCTCCAGTATACACCTCCCCCATACCTTGCTCCTCAGTACACAGCCTCCCATCTCCAGTATACACCCATCCCCTCAATATTATGCTCCCCTGTTCTCAGCATCATGCTATTTGTATTGTAAATGAAATTAAACTTTTCAGAAGTGACACCACAGCGTTAATGGAAACGAGTTCCTGGCCCCGTGGTTTTTAAAAATGGTACAAACTATTCTAAGGAGACGTCTGTCAAAACACAGACAGTTTCCTAAGTATACTGGAGAATGGTACAAAGTGCTCTTTGATGAGGGAACAATTTGTAGTTTAGCTTATTTTTTCTTTTAAATGCTTAATTAGGGGTGGCAGAACGGATTAGAAATGTAATTTTTTAATGGACATGTGAGTTCTAACACAAACCACAAACAGTTGTATTGCCTGAAGTACAAAGAGACGTACCCCTCCCTCTCCCTGCACAATCAGTGGGTTCATTTGATACTGTAACCCTTAGCAACTCACAAAGCCACCAGTTAGATTTTATCTATCATTTTTCAAGCACAACTTAGAAAACAGAAGCTAAGCTATCATTGGTCGATATTCACCACATCATCATTTAATTTCAACCAATCACACATTCTTTGTGAAGCTCCACCTACTTCTTACACTGGACCTATTTTTCCATTTGGGACCGTCCTACAAAAATCTGGACCTTTTAGGTTGCCTAACATCCCCTAAAGGGGTGGGGACTAATACACCCTCTCACACCCCACTCTCACCTTCCTGGGTGGGCAGGGGCAGGACAGACGAATCATGGCTCCACCCATGCGGTGCGATTCCACCAATCACAGCCCTGGGAAGCAACTGTCCCAAACGGATGGACCTTCAATGCTGCAATATGATAAAATTCTTTAAGTTTACCATTATATGTGATTCCTAAATGAGACAGTGCTGAAAAAGTTAATCCCTTCTAATTGGCGACGCTTACTGTAATAGGCAGAAAAGTGCTTTGTCAGCTGTAATGCAGCTTCTGTTTATTTAGCAAAATGGGGCCAGAGGCGAATGTTTTCAAGTTAAAATTCAGTTAATTGCAGCTGGTAAATATATGGCTTTCTACATAACCTTGAAATGTTCTCATTATTTGCTGTTGCTTTGATATTTGTTTTGAATAAAATTAAAATATCAAATTTAGAATGAATCTTTTTTCCACCTTTCCTGTGGCGTTTCTCCAAGAAAGCGACTTATTTTGTGGCAGCGACTTTCCCTAATTTACCTTTTATCTTAATTCTCTTTCCCAGGCGCGTGTTTACGCAAAGGTTCTATTTTATGCTTTGGATACGGCAGCGTTTCTCTTGGAATTTCATTTCGGGATTTAAAGGTGGCGCGTCAGAGGATGCCGTTGGCATCAGGGCTCAGACCAAAACTCTCGTGACTATTATAGTTGATTGGTTGCGTGTACGGCTTAGCCGGGGGATGCGGTCGCCGATACAAACGGCCCGTTTTCAGCAATGATAAAGCCAAAAGTTTAATTTTGACTGTACCGTTGCCGACCGCTTCTTAATTAAGAAAATCTACATTCCGAAACGCGTTCAGTGTTGAATGCACTTATTTCAACATGGTACAAATTCTAGTTAGGGTTAGGCTGTGGGACAGGAAGGGTTAGGTGTTAGGCTCTGAAGAGGGAAGGATTAAGGTTAGGCTGCTGAGGAGGAAGGGTTAGGCTCCGGAGAGGGGAGGGTTAGGGAAGGATTAAGGATAGGCTGCTGAGGAGGAAGGATTAAGGTTAGGCTGCAAGTGTCATGCTCCGGAGAGGGGAGGGTTAGGTTGCTGAGCAGGAAGGGTTATTCTCTGGAGAGAAGAGGGTTAAGGTTAGGCTGCGGGACAGGAAGGGTTATGCTCCGGAGAAGGGAGAGTTAAGGTTAGGATGCGGACAGGAAGGGTTATGCTCCGGAGAGGGGAGGGTTAAGGTTAGACTGTGGGACAGGAAGGGTTATGCACCAGAGAGGGGAGGTTTAGGGTTAGGCTTTGAGACAAGAATGTGTTTTGCTCCAGAGAGGGGACAGTTAAATGTAGGCTGTGGGACAGGAAGGGATATGCTCCAGAGAGGGGAGGGTTAGGCTGCTGAGCAGGCAGTGTTTTGCTCCAGAGAGGGGAGGGTTAAGGTTAGGCTGCAGAACAGGAAGGGTTATGCTCCGCAGAGGGGAGGGTTAAGGCTAGGCTTTGAGACAAGGATAGTTAAGGTTAGTGGAGGGTTAGGCTGTTAGAAGGGGAAGGTTAGGGGAATATCCGTCGCAGTGTCCATGCTGTCTTAATCCCTGGTATCGCAGCTGCAACATACCGGTAAACCACGCCCACAGCCAGGCCTTTTAGCCAAATTTTTGTAAGAGACAATTGATTGGATGCAGACATCCACTGCCGCTACGATCGTCACTACTCGGAGTTCCAACAGTGCGATTCTACGATTTGTACATGCAAAGGTAGAACACGGCCATAGCGTGTAACTACGCACCCGCCTCATGCAAAACCGTACTGTACGATTTAAATACCTCCCTCCGCCAACCGCTTACACGCTGTAACCAGTGTGGGCCATCCCGCCTCACTGCTGGAAAGGCATACAGCGCGGAATCCAGGATCGTTCCTAGTCGCTCGGAATACTTACCTTCAGAATGCGGAAATTGGCCGCTCAGAATGTGGAAATTGGCCGTTTTGCATCATTCTGGATTCGGTCCAATGACGTTCTCATCTCTCCTGTCCCCTTTATTTTCAGTTGCAGGCTCACAATAACCATTTCTCTCTCACTAATGGAATGACATCCGAGAGCCAGGACCTCACCTTAGCGTTAATGCTTTGTGCGTATGCAAAATGATTTCACGCCTACTTGCGATCAGCATTTTAGCCCCTTTGGACCATATATTTGTACCTGAGAAACTCTTGCTTCCTAGGTGCGGAGATTTAAGAATAAACTTACTACACACGCAATCTATGTGCCACTTAGGTAGGTTGGCTATGTGCAGTCGTAGATTCTTAAGCCTCTGGGAGTTCTTAAAGAGAGTGGGTGGGGGAGGCATGCAAAGCGGCCGGGCGGGGTAGGGAGGAGTCTGTGTGGTTTATTTTTTGGCTCCGGAGAGGGGAGGGTTAGGGAAGGATTAAGGATAGGCTGCTGAGGAGGAAGGATTAAGGTTAGGCTGCAAGACCGGGAGTGTCATGCTCCAGAGAGGGGAGTGTTAGGTTGCTGAGCAGGAAGGGTTATTCTCTGGAGAGGGGAGGTTTAGGGTTAGGCTTTGAGACAAGAATGTGTTTTGCTCCAGAGAGGGGACAGTTAAAGATAGGCTGTGGGACAGGAAGGGATATGCTACAGATTGGGGAGGGTTAGGCTGCTGAGCAGTCAGTGTTTTGCTCCAGAGAGGGGAGGGTTAGGCTGCTGAGCAGTCAGTGTTTTGCTCCAGAGAGGGGAGGGTTAGGCTGCTGAGCAGGCAGTGTTTTTCTCCAGAGAGGGGAGCGTTACGGTTAGGCTGCGAGACAGGAAGGGTTATGCTCCGCAGAGGGGAGGGTTAAGGCTAGGCTTTGAGACAAGTATAGTTAAGGTTAGTGGACGGTTAGGCTGTTAGAAGGGGAAGGTTAGGGGAAAATCCGTCGCAGTGTCCATGCTGTCTTGATCCCAGGTATCGCAGCTGCATCATACCGGTAAACCAGGCCTTTTAGCCAAATTTTTGTAAGAGACAATTGATTGGATGCAGACATCGACTGCCGCTACGATCGTAACTACTCGGAGTTCCAACAGTGCGATTCTACGATTTGTACATGCAAAGGAAGAACACGGCCATAGCATGTAATTACGCACCCGCCTCATGGAAAACCGTACCGTACGATTTAAATACCTCCCTCCGCCAACCGCTTACAAGCTGCAACCAGTGTGGGCCGTCCCGCCTCACTGCTGGAAAGGCATACAGCGCGGAATCCAGGATCGTTCCTAGTCGCTCGGAATACTTACCTTCAGAATGCGGAAATTGGCCGCTCAGAATGTGGAAATTGGCCGTTTTGCATCATTCTGGATTCGGTCCAATGACGTTCTCATCTCTCCTGTCCCCTTTATTTTCAGTTGCAGGCTCACAATAACCATTTCTCTCTCACTAATGGAATGACATCCGAGAGCCAGGACCTCACCTTAGCGTTAATGCTTCGTGCGTATGCAAAATGGTTTCACGCCTACTTGCGATCAGCATTTTAGCCCCTTTGGACCATATATTCGCACCTGAGAAACTCTTGCTTCCTAGGTGTGGAGATTTAAGAATAAATTTACTACACACGCAATCTATGTGCCACTTAGGTAGGTTGACTATGTGCAGTCGTAGATTCTTAAGCCTCTGGGAGTTCTTAAAGAGAGTGGGTTGGGGAGGCATGCAAAGCGGCCGGGGAGGGCGGGGTAGGGAGGAGTCTGTGTGGTTTATTTTTTTACGAAGGGAAATACGCGGGAAGTTAGGGAAGCCCCGAGGTATTCTTAAGTGCTCCAGATTTGTAAAAAAACAAAAAAAAGGGGAGGTGGAAACTTAAAAATAGACGCGGAGAAATGCATATCCGCACCTTGTTACAGCTTTCTCAACTCTGGATCAGGTCCTAAATCGGGAGGATTATTCCTTTCACTTCAAACACACAAAAAATAAGGCAATCTCTGTATCCGGACCAAAGCTCTTAGAGTTTGACGCAATTTACTCGCTGCAGATGATAATTGGTAGTTTGGTTAATATGTGTTATTTTAGTGGGATGAAGTGTCCCATTCACCATAATGATGCAATTATTGATAGACATTTCTTAGTGTGTTATTATTATTGTCCTAATAGCTAGTATCAGAAGTGACATAGAAACATTTTTAGAGCCGTCTAGAATATAAATAGAATTCGGCACATACAGGCGCAGATCCAAAACACGGGGTGAAAAAAGGTCCAATGGCGGATCAACGTAATAAGAACTGTACATAAGAGGTTAACTGAGTCCTTACTGTATGATTGAAATCCGCATGGCGCCCCGTCTCGCCATCGGAAAAGCTTGAAATGTGCTGGAAAGACACTTTTTTATGGATGTTTGTTCCTAGATGGATATTTCTGATAAAGTATTCTGATTTATCACGTCAACAACCAGCGTTCGGTTCCAGTCCTCTGAGTGCAGCGACTGCGGAGATCCAAAGCCAGATCTGTGCTGTATCCTGAGTCCCGTGCGTGCAAAGTGAAGCTGCTGTGGAAGGATTGGCAAGCATGGGATAAGCCAGGGTGTCCATCTGGTCCTTGGGTGCATTGAGAGCCCTCACCCATGGACCAGTAGATTGCGCCAGTTCTGAGCCTGGCGTGAGCATGACGTGAGTGCGTCTGCTGGTCACAGGGGTCAGGATCCAAAATGACACAAAACAGCAAATGAGCACGTTCTGAATCCGCAGCTACTCCACGTTCTGTGTTGGAACGCACTACGCACAATCCTGGAAGCATGGGGGGGGCAGGGCCGCCGTCAGCAGTTGTGGGGCCCTGCCACCTATGTGAGCACGTTCTGAATCCGCAGCTACTCCACGTTCTGTGTTGAAACGCACTACGCACAATCCTGGAAGCATGGGGGGGGGGCAGGGCCGCCGTCAGCAGTTGTGGGGCCCGGGACAGATCAGCGGGGCCCCGCCACCTATGTGATGTCATTGGTGATGTCATGTGGTGCAGCCCCACGGACCTGCGTTTACAGCTGGCCGGTGCACGGGAAAATTCTTCTTCCGCTAATGATGGCGGGCCTCAATAGCTCCAGGCCCAGGACAGTAGTCCCATCAGTCCCCACCCGATGGCAGACATGATATGATATTTTAATACGCAATAGCCCAATTTTTGGTGCTTAAATGTTGAGATAGGGTCCAGGGCAGTACCGGATTAAACCCTATGGAGGCCCCATGGCAGTCGAAATCACTAAGTAAGTGTGCACATCGCCCGCTAGATGACATCACTGCTGGACATTACACGTGCGCCGGTTGGCCCAAAATTATTCCCACACTGACAGGTGACAGAAGATGAGCTAAGACACAAACTGTAACGCAGATCCGGATTCCTAGCACCGGGCGTGTTGCTCATACGTCTGTATTTTACCGATATTTGCTTCTGCGCAGGCGTAGTAATTTTTTGACGTAATCTACGTATCGTTTTTTTTGCGTAGATTGCGTATATGTGGTCTTTAAGACTGCATTGACGCAATCTACGTAACAAAATGATACGTAGATTACATAACAAAGTTACTACGCCTGCGCAGAAGCAAATATTGCTAAAATACAGACGGTGGTGTGAATCCGGCCATGATCTCATGTGTGTGGTTTATGCGCTATATGTTGGTAATGGCGACATGACATTAATGCCGGATTTTCTCCATAGATTTTTAATGTAAAGTTTTTCGTTTCTTGGAGTTGATTATTTTTTTCTACCTTTGGTAAACAATTGAAGAAAGTTTCTTTGGGCTTGATCCAGACTTAATAACGACAGCTCATTTATGCACGCAGGATGCGTAAGTCTGGCTGTCATCGCATCGTAACTCTGATTGCACGTAACTCCCTATGAAGGTGGTGAATTCCCTTAAGGATCGCACTATGGTATTGGAGACGTCCTGCTCTCATGGCGTAATCCTGGATCTGTGCAATGCCTGTCGTGGGTCTGGTTCATAGAGAGCTCGGTGTGTAACGGCAGGAGCCAGCTGACATGTAACACACATAATAATCACCTCCGCAGGTTGCATTCAAAGTGTTTACTACGCGACGTAACCAAGCAAATAAACATGCCGCGCTTCTGTCATTTGTGGCGACACTTCTTGCTGCTGTAATCCTCCCGGCAAAGTGTCGAAGGTTTGTGTTACTTCTTTATTAACCTACATTGTGCTATTTGCATAGAGAATGCTTGTCACCAATGTTTCTCAGGCTGTGACGGATATGTAAGTACGAGTCTCCTCGGCAGCTGGGCACGGAGCCCCGATCCACGCCGGAATATACACCCAATACCGTCACACTGCGCGTACCCGGGACAGACGCAGATTCGCACGAGATTCAGACCCAAACGTAACTCACAGTTCCGACCGCCGGCGTCTGGAGGGGGCGTCCATTTGGAGGTGAAGGGAAAGAATCTGGAGTGGGATCACTGGCAAATAACTGTATATTGCCTACGTTCACCTCAGTATTAACGTTAGCGATCAGAGTTTATGGCTAATATTTTGTGCAGGTCACAGGGCGTGTAGAGATAAGACGGTGATTCGGTTACCGTATTTCCCCATTTATAAGATACACCTTTTTTGGAAAAATCTGGTGTCCAAAAACTGGGTGCGTCTTATACAGTGGGGTTACCATTTTAACATCCAGCCGTAGACCGCGGGACTTCATTTCCCAGTCTCAGCCACCGCAGGACGTCATATTCTGGCCACAGTCCCGCTCGCTGGATGATCTGAAAGGTAAGAAAACTTTAAAGGGGAGAGGGGAGCTTTCCCCATGTACAAGATGCAATTTAATTTTTGGACCCCAAAATTAAGGTGCGTCTTATACAGGGGTGCGTCTTGTACATGGTATAATACGGTAGTTTTTGGCAGTGTTTGATCAGACAGCTTCATTCCTGTGGCTGCCGCGTGTTCGAATATTGCAACGGCGGCATGTCCCCTTTTTGGAAGCCTAACCCATAACCCTAACCAGAAGCCTAGAAACTAAATAGGAAGAGACTAATATTCAGCATTCAGAACCGGTACCTTGTTAGCATTGGATCTCTCTGCATTATACCGGCGCCATAATAACATTTTCTTCTATCCATTCCTAACTGTTTTGAAAAGAGCCGCTATTCAACTGTCCGCGGTATCACCGGCGAAATAGTGACCACCAACTACGTCCCGGATAACGCTTGGATCTGACTTCGGACCTTTACTGCCTCTGTGGAGGTCAAGAAACGGATTCATTATCATGCAAATAAATACCCGCTCCCCATAGAAACCTCTTCCATTTTTTTGTAAGGTATTTTTAGATCCATTTTTTTTTTACAGATTTTATTTAGTCAAAAACATATTTTATTATTTTTATTTGTTTGTTTTCACATTTTTGACTTTTCACATAGTTTGAATAGATACTAATTCGTTCATACTATATTCATAATACATCCGTGTCATCAATTAAGAGACTGCACTAAGAATAACAACAATTAACATTATACATAACTTTAAAGCAGATTTACCTGATCTTGTATTTTGATCGCCCGGCGAAGGGGGCGTTTGGGAACGTAACTGAATTGTGTTTGACTTTGTATCATACACAATTTATCGCACTTGAATACTAATCCAGAGCTGCATCGTATTTTATCAGGATCGCCCTTAAATCTATCATTATTTCAGGGCTGTCGAATTTCCCGAAATATCCGGAAGACTCGAAATTCGGGCATTTCTCTGGCTGTCCCAGGAGAGCCGGCAATGATTACACAGCTCAATATCAAATATCTGGTCATCTAGAGCACAGACAGAGCTGTATATTATAGATGCACTATACACAGATGTGATCTGTAATCTTGTATATAAACTATATATATATATATATATATATATATATAAGGAGAGGGGCGCTCCATAGCGTAATACCGTTTATTGCAGACAATTTAAAATCAAAGTTAAGAAGCCGCGTACCAGATACAGTTGAACCGCCAGCAAGCAAGTTCAAAACACACATGTGAGAGTATTACCGCTCTCAGCAGGATCCACGGGACTCAGCGTCATATATATATATATATATATATATATATATAGTATAGTTTATGTAGCAAGATAAGAAACAGGGGGCGCTTCATAGTGCAGATAAGTATGGTTTATTCCACCTTTATCTGCACTATAAAGCGCCTCCTGTGTCTTAACTTGCTATAGATGTCCTCTGACGAAGTCTTTTCCAGATGAAACACGTAGGGTTGGACTAAGCCAGTCCTCCGACACTGTTGTTTACACTTCCACGTGGACGCGACCCCGCTACCTGTACGCTGGGACTACATGCCGTGATATCCCGTGGCTTCCGACGAGAGCGGTAACTCTCGATTGCTTTATCTGAACTTGCTTTCGGACGGTCCATTTGTTATTGGTACGCAGCCATTGTTTACTGATTTTAAACTTGTAGCTATTTTATATTAACTATGGAGCTCCCCTGTCTTATTGTTGCATTTTAGATTCCCCTGACCTTGTGTGCTCGGGCGCTTGAGAGGGAGCTGCGGTTGTGGAAACAGTCTAGTGCATTTACACCATCATCGCAAAGACTCACGGACTAACAAACTTGTCGAGGTTGTTGCTAGTAGCAACAGAGCACGCCATAATTTTCTATGTATGTATGTATATATATATATATATATATATATATATATATAGTGTGTGTGTTGTATATACAATATACACAACATAGGTACAATGTGAGCTTAGAAAAACAGAATACATGACACATGTAAAGGAAACTAGCTTTTCATTGCAAGATAAACAAAAAGTCATAATTGCAAAATAGCTGCTTTAGATTTTAAATAAGACCAAGGTTGGCGACTCTCCCGGAATATCCGGGAGACTCACAAAATGCAGGCAGTTCTCCCGGTATCCCGAGAGAGCCGGCAAATCTCCCACAAATCCCGCCCCCTTGCCTATCATTATAGAAATCCCTGTGTGACTAGGGATGGGTGGGACTTGATGACGTCATCAAATCCCGCCTACTTCTCATAATGGGAATTGCAGCAGTGACTTACAGGGGGTGGGGCTTAATGGTAAAATTTGCATTAATCACATCATTAAGTCCCGCCCCATACTGACATCTACTCTTTCCAATCGAGAGCTCCCGGAGGGAAGACCTGAGGAGTCGGCAACTCTGAATAAGACCCAAAATCAATATGATATAAGAGATAGTTAACTTAGGTAACTGTCATGATAAAAGTAAAGGTTAAATGTATATACTGTGTACAGCAAGCATTTTGGAGGAAACATCTATAGTATTGGTCGGCATATTGGGCAAACTAAATCATAACTTATTATACAGTCACCCCCATATGTATCCAGATACCATCACTAAGAGCCTGTGTGCAATGCCAGAGCCCATCCCCCATATAACAAATAAGTCTTTTATTTCCACTCTTGCATAATTCATAGTAATAAACATCACACAATGGAAAATTGAACTAATTTGGTTCTTTTTCCCTAGAAACATCAGCTATACATTAGTGAGGAATCTCAGCCGAGCGCAAATGGTGATAAATGGTCAGTTGTGCAATTCTGAGCGGCCTCTGTATGACTTCTATCCAGTAAAACGATCCCATCGTCTCATGGCGCTGTCCCATAAGGGGAATAGATCGGGCGGGGGGGGGGCATTATAGGCCCTTTCTGCTCTCTATGCGTCCATAATAAAACATATGGCCCCAGTTTATATCTGAGAGTTAAAGATGGGGGTGCAGTAAATAGGATTGTGGTTATATACTACATTGGGATAAGGTGAGATCTGGATTCCACGCCCTTCTCTCTTTGTGACATGAGTTT
Organism: Limnodynastes dumerilii; assembly: GCA_011038615.1. NCBI lineage: Eukaryota > Metazoa > Chordata > Amphibia > Anura > Limnodynastidae > Limnodynastes > Limnodynastes dumerilii. The sequence goes on along the minus strand of WWET01001124.1, from coordinate 4,874 downwards.
TAAAAACCTGTTTTGCCAAAATAAAGTTATTAATATTTTTAGTGAGTAAGTAAAACAAATCATAAAAACAATAATATAGAACTGGGTCTAGACTTCCTTTATTCATGTGATCGGATCCTCCTCAGCATAAAAAAGATTGTTAGGATCCACTAGAATTTTGAGGCTATACAGTGGCTGGAGTGGTTAGCACTTCTGCCTCAGAATGTTGTGGCCATGAGTTCGATTCTGTGCACAGAGAAGAGGAACACCTATGCTGCACATTCACCGGAAAGCAGCCCTTTGCATTGGTTGGAGGTGTCTTTTCTCTTCCACTTTGTAGTCATACTGGGCTACATCCTAAGTAAGTGCTTGAAATGAGTTACTCCTGGGCTAAACCATGCTGATTGCAGGGGAGTCATATTTCATCTGCTGCAAACAGTATTAGAGTTGAGAGGTGATGTTTCCTATCCCAAGTCTAAATAACAGTGTGATAGTAACGCTGGTCAGTATCTGTGTAATAATATAATAGTATTAGAGATGAGAGGAGATAAATAACAGTGTGATAGTAACGCTGGTCAGAATCTGTGTAATAATAATATAATAGTATTAGAGATGAGAGGAGATAAATAACAGTGTGATAGTAACGCTGGTCAGAATCTGTGTAATAATATAATAGTATTAGAGATGAGAGGAGATAAATAACAGTGTGATAGTAACGCTGGTCAGAATCTGTGTAATAATATAATAGTATTAGAGATGAGAGGAGATAAATAACAGTGTGATAGTAACGCTGGTCAGAATCTGTGTAATAATATAATAGTATTAGAGATGAGAGGTGATAAATAACAGGGTGATAGTAACGCTGGTCAGTATCTGTAATAATA
>WWET01001123.1:413644-424823 GCA_011038615.1 Limnodynastes dumerilii | reverse complement strand
GCGGCCATACGCCCGCACAGAGGGAGTGCCAGGTGGAGTCAGCGATGTAACGCTGAGCGTTAGTACGCTCAGCGCTACATCGTACCTCTGGATCAGGCCCCATTTTACGGTGACGACTCCTGCGACCCATGGCCCCATTGCTGAGGTGCGTGAGTCCTAATTGTCTCCTTCCGCCCCTTACTCAACTCCTTCATGAGGTTCAACAGGAACCGCTTGTCATCAAGGCTAGGGAGATATATATATGTCACGGAATGACCAGGTTGGGTATCCATTCTGGGTTTGCTAGAGCATGCTGGGTATTCAGATGAATAGCAGAAGCTGGGAGGCTTTATGTAGGAGTTTTCTCATGGACTAGGTGGTGAGCGATAGGAACATAGACTGGACTATATTGAATTGAACTGGACTGAAACTGGACCGGACTAGAATGGAACTGGACTGGACTGGAACCAGACTGGACTGGACTAGAACAAGACTGGACTGGACTGGAACCAGACTGGACTGGACTAGAACAAGACTGGACTGGAACAAGACTGTTATATGTTGAGATGAAAATCTCGATAGGAGGTGCTTGAAATGATAACCATCTTATGGGTTAATATACTATTGATACTGCCGCAGAGTCAATCCCCCAACAAGGGTACAAAAAAACCTAGAAAATAGAGCGCTGATCAAATATGCAGTAAATGTGTTCGTTTATTATCAAATTATAAAAAGAATTATAGAAAAATTATTTCTGTAATAAAATATTTATAAACATCTGTAAACAATACTCTACCACAGATAATAAGTGCATACACTCTAAAAAAAAGCAATTTGTCACAGAGGTGGAAGTATGATTATAGAATTATTATTTCTGTATATAGTACTGCTAATGGTTTAGTCCATATGTCGGACCACCATGGTATCTCTTGGAGCAGTGCATCTCGTTGGCAGTTTAGGAGGTAATACACTTATATAGTTGTACAGTCCTTTATGTGTTCACATGTGCAGGTGTTACACTGAGGTCTGATACTAGAGTAGCGGACAGCAGGAGGTAAAGCAGAGATCTGAATCTGGAACAAGATACAGAGCACAATGGAGATCCACTGGAGCCAGGGAACATGAAAGCACAAGTTGTTCTGGCACTGTTTGTACAGTGCTTAGGGTTTAAATAGTGCGCCCCAGACAGGGATTGGTGATTCATGGCATGTGACTGCTGGAGGCAGGATGCGATTGGCTGACTCAGATCATGTGAGGTTTCCAAGATGGCAGCGCTTATGTACTGGAGAAGGCTGACGGCTGGCGCCAGAATACAACTCCTGGAACAATGGCACGGCTGGGAGTGGCACCTCCGCGGAGGGGAAACACAGCCACGACCAGAAAGGGCAACTGAAAGACAGCCCCTGACAGGTAAATGCTGCGGTTTGTGACTATTCAATATTATTGTCAGGATGACGCATACAGCGATTGCATTTAGACTCAAACATCAGTTGCCCGTAGCAACCAATCAGATTCTAACTGACATTCTTGAGTATGCAATAGGAAATTGACAGCTAGAATCTGATTGGTTGCTATGGGCAACATCACCACTTTTCCTTTCTTGCAGCTTAGTAATTCTGGCCCATGAGATCATCACAGTCTGGACCCCCACATGAAAGCAGCTTTTCTTGCAGGTAATTGCAATTGATTCCATTATAAAACCTGTCTCCTGGCTTGCAGTAATTTGCTGAGCGTTATATAAAGATCTCCTCTCCTTTCCACCACTCTGATTTAATGATCAGCACCAGGCTCATTGTCAGCTCGGGTGACCTATCATGTCATCTGCACCATAGGGTTACATAACCTGCTTTCTTCATCCATCAGCATTCTCCTGCATGCTAGCAATCTATCTATCTCAGGCTCGCTGTGTTACCTTATGCTTCCTTCGTGTCGTGGGAGCCGGTAATGGGAGCTCCAGCTTAGAAGGCAAGAAACAGAGCCAGCACAATACTAAAGCACATCGTTACGCTATCCTGATCTTTTTTTTGGGGAATAACATTTCTGCAACACAAGGCAAATAAGCGTTAACTTTCATTTAACTTGTAATGAGAATTTGCAGCTAGTCAGGAACTAGTGTTGTCTCTGCTTTCCTGAGGGAGAATTACGTCTGTGACTTCATGTCCGTCTCAGAGTTTTCACTCCTCTCCATGGCAACTTGCTATTTTTTAAGGGAAATTAAGATCCGCTGCAAGATTCAAGTAGAAGTCGCAGCAGATATATTATTATTATTATTATTATTATTATTATTATTCAGAGAAAGAGGTGAGAAACTTCATCAGAAACATCTATTTGCGCAGATTTATTTAAAATAAGAACCAAGATATAGGAGACTTTGACAAAATGGCCCATTTCTGGTCGCTGGGATTGGAAATTGCTCGCATTTTTCGAATGTGCCTGCGTCACATTCCCAGTACGAATGGACTAACAAACGCAGCGGAATCTCAGGTCTTGATCTGGTCCATAATAGTTTCCCTAATTCCTAACCCTAAACCTAATCCTAACCCTAATCCTAATCCCTAACCCTAATTCCTGACCCTAACCCTTATTCCTGAACCTAAACCCTAACCCTAAACATAATCTGGCCCAGCAGAACGCAGCACACAGGTACCGGGAACAGTAAACACCGCAGGGTTGCCGACTCTCCCGGAGACTCATGAAATTTGGGCAGTTCTCCCGGTATCCTGTGAGAGTCGGCAAATCTTCTGCCAGTCGCGGCTCCCTGCCAAACACTATTGTAATCCCTAGAGTTGTTAGGGATGGGCGGGACTTGATGATGTCATCAAGCCCCACCCACACCATGGAACACTAGGGATTACAGAAGTGATTGACAGGGACAGGGCTTAATGAAGCGATTTGCGTCATTAAGCCCCACCCCCATACCGGAATCTATTTCTTCCCACCAAGATCTCACGTTGGGAAGATATAAGAAGTAGGCAACCCTGGGGAAAGTAAATTTTGGGTTGTCGAAATGTAGTAGGTGAGTTTACATATTAGGTAAGTATGCTTAGTGGGTGTGTATAGCGTGTATGTGGAAAGAGGTGGTAAATGTACATATTAGGTAAGTGAGCATAGTAGGTAAGTATGCATAGTGGATAAGTGGGCATAGTAGGTAAGTATGCATAGTGTATGAGTGGGCATAGTAGGTAAGTATGCATAGTGGATAAGTGGGCATAGTAGGTAAGTATGCATAGTGGATAAGTGGGCATAGTAGGTAAGCATGCATAGTGTATAAGTGGGCATAGTAGGTAAGTATGCATAGTGGATCAGTGGGCATAGTAGGTAAGTATGCATAGTGGATAAGTGGGCATAGTAAGTAAGCATACATAGAGTATAAGTGGGCATAGTAGGTAAGTATGCGTAGTGGATAAGTGGGCATAGTAGGTAAGTATGCATAGTGGATAAGTGGGCATAGTAGGTAAGTATGCATAGGTGATAAGTGGGCATAGTAGGTGTGTATGCATAATGTATAAGTGGGCATAGTAGGTAAGTGGACATAGTAGGTAAGTGGACATAGTAGGTAAGTATGCATATTGGATAAGTGGGCATAGCAGGTAAGTGGGCATAGTAGGTAAGTATGCATATTGGATAAGTGGGCATAGTAGGTAAACATGCATAGTGGATAAGTGGGCATAGTAGGTAAGTATGCATATTGGATAAGTGGGCATAGTAGGTAAGTATGCATATTGGATAAGTGGGCATAGTAGGTAAACATGCATAGTGGAAAAGTGGGCATGGTAGGTAAGTATGCATAGTGGATAAATGGGCATAGTAGGTAAGTGGGCATAGTAGGTAAGTGGGCATAGTAGGTAAGTGGGCATAGTGGGTAAGTGGGAAGAGTGAATACGTGTGAATAGTTGTAAAGTGTTCCATTGATTTTGTCTTTGCACCTAACCTAAAACTTTAGGGTGTAGTATGTTAGCGCGGTGTTTAGTGAGGAGGAAAGAGAGCAGGAGAAGCGGTGGAGAAAGTGGACGGGGACAAGTTAATGAAATATAGAGTTTTTAGCGATTTCGGCACAGATACAGACATTGTGGTGTCAGCTGAATCATTGCTGAATCAGTTAATTGTCACTGTAGCAACCGCAGCCAAAACTAAATATACATTATTGCCTGGAGCTATCCCATCACCTGGAGGTAATGTGTAGTTTGTCCAAATAAAAAGAGCAGAATTTTGCTAAAATAAAATAAAAAAACCCACAAATGATATAACTAAAAGTTTGGATAAATTGCAACAAAACACATTTATTTGAATGAAAATGATTATTTTTCACTTATTTTAGGGTACATTTTAAGGAATGTAATTGTTGCAGTAGAGATGAAAAGATTTCCAAAAGATCTAAAATTAGATCTCAAGCCGAATCTCCGTCTCCGGGAAAGATGCAGAAACGATGAGGTAACAAGTGACGAGAAGGATATAAAGCAAAGACAAAGATGTCGTTTAACTACTTTTCTCCCTGTTATCAGAAGAGAGCAGAAGCCTGTTGTGTTTGGTAAGTCAGATGTCAGACCCTGGAAGAGGAAATCACACACTGACCGCAACTCAAGGTCATGAAAGGTGGCAGAGAAGACGCAGGATGGGGACGGCCAGAGCGGTGTCACTGCAAATTACTATCTAACATTAGCAGGTGGCATCACGGATTGTAATGGGAATAGTGTAGCCTGGTTTCCGGCACATTTCTACATTCCTGTTAAAGGTTAGTTATACCCCAAAGAAACATTTACTACATCAAGCATAAAACCAAAGCGTTCTATTGAGACTTCACCAGACTCCCCACTGCAAGGTATGAAGCCTCAGTAGATAAATGATAGAGTGTATTTGATAGCAGAATTGTTGTTAGGGCTGTGGGCAGGCTTGGTGCTTCCGCTAGGTGGTTTAGGCCGATGTCTAGGGCCCTCAGGTTGGGGGGGAGAGGTGTGGTGCTAATGCTGGCAGAGACTGCCGAAAGCAGAAGCTGTTCAGCTTATCCTCTGCGGCGGCTTGTCTTTTCAGCAGTCGAGGTTCAACTGCAGCCCTTACCGGTACCGCTTAGCCAATCAGCCGTCAGGACATGACAGCTGAGCGGGTAAATTAAGAGGGGATTAGCTGAGCATAGTACTGTTCTATGCAGGAGCCGTGGTTCAGTGGATCCCTTGCTGCGCCTTTGAAGAAGTACAAACATGCAATGCTAAAGGTGGCTAGGGAAAGGTTGGGCGTTGGGTTGAAGCTTTGCCTAGTGTACCCACAGACCTTTCTCTGGTCCTGGTGGTATAGAATGGGCCTGATTCAGATTTAAGAAGGAGCTTGAAAATAAGGACTGTATTCAGACTTACGTTTTCACGGCGACTCCTGTGCGTATTTTTAGTTACTTTAGTTAACTTTTTGTACGTAGTTGACGTAGACTATTCGCATGGCAGTGCCTTACGGACGGATGTATGATAGGCACGTCTGTGTACATACGTCCGGATATGCAATGCAAATATACACGCGGGAGATTTTAAGTGAAAATGGGCGGGGCGATGCATTTAAATGAAGGAAAGTGGGCGTGATTATCATGATACGCACGTACGGAGGACACAGACGCGCGGGACGGCACACAGAAAGATAGAAGTGGTCTATGGGGGTGTAAGTCTACGTAAGCACGGATTAGCAAGGGTAGTGACCGGGGTTTTGGTGGGTGTTCCGTGCTACGTGCGTGCGTATATTTGCGGTCGCGTTTGAAAACGGAAGTCTGAATAAGGCCCTAAGAGAGGAAAGTTACTCCTGGGCTGAACCATGGTGATTGCAGGTGAGTCATATTTCATCTGTTGCAAACAGTATTAGAGTTGAGAGGTGATGTTTCCTATCCCAAGTCTAAATAACAGTGTGATAGGGGGGCTGCACTGACTAAAGGAGGGGGCTGCACTGACTAAAGGAGGGGGCTGCACTGACTAAAGGAGGGGGCTGCACTGACTAAAGGAGGGGGCTGCACTGACTAAAGGAGGGGGCTGCACTGACTAAAGGAGGGGGCTGCATTGAGGAGCTCAGAACAAAATGATATATTGCCCCCCAATCGATGAAAGTGAAAAGTTGCTCTTTATGTGTCTTGTTATAGTCACCAAGAAGAATTGACGTGGCAGAAGATGACAGATGACGGCTGATAAGACCACCGAGGAGAAGATAAAGAAGAATGTTGCACCGCACCACACACACACATAACACCTAGTACAACACCTCTCCCTTTAGTATGCCCAGAGGAGGGGCAGTATAGCAGCCATGGCTCCTTGCAGGTTTCCCCCACAGGGGTTTTTCCTGTCCTGCGTGCTGCTGACCGCTCTTTGTGAGTGACGGGAGATATATCAGCATTGATTTATTGTCAATGTAAATGGAATATAATTAATTATAGTGATAATAATATTTATAGTAATAATAATGGTAGTAATATAAAAAGGACAAATTTATAGAAAGGTTAGTGAAAGTAATAATTAAAATAGTAATGGTAATACTAAAAATAATAAGTAAGAGTAGTAGTAATAGTAGTAAAAAAAATAGTAGTAATAATAATAATACTATTACTAATAATAATAATAATATTTATAATAATAATGGTAGGAATAATAGTAATAATGGTAGGAATAATAAAAGTACCAATAGTAATAGAAATATTAGTGAGAATAATAATTAATATAGTAATGGTAATACTAATAATAATATAAGTAACAGCAGCAGATTTATTATTAATAGTAGTGGTAATATTAACTATTAATTATAATGAATAGCAATAATAAATACAATAATAATTTTAGTAATAATAATATAAATGTAGCAGTAATAACAGTAGCAGTAGCAGTATTAGAAACTGTTTTAGTACTAGTAGCAGAACTAGCAATAAAAATAGTAGTAGCAACAATATACATAAATGTAAATGTTAAATGTTCCATTATTAGAAATAAAACATTATTTTAGTTTTACATAACATATAATATTATATAATAACCTTTTCTTTCCATGAAATATTTGCTAATAAATGTATAATGTTAGGATAATTTTCTGTGTCTGTCTGTGTGTTTGGCAGTGAATATACTATAGAACAGGATTCTCAGTCAGTGACATATTTCCCTATTGTGTGGTATGTCTGGCCCCAGTCACCAGCCCAAAGGGTTGAACTGTAACGTACATTAACCGAAAAAATGTACTAATCTGGCTCCGCTTCACAACCTCTCCAATTCCATCCGGGGTTCAGTGATATTGGCCCCTATTCTCACCTAAGAAACAGACACTTCTTAGATGCGTTTCCGTAGTAAAGGACCTATTACACGTGTTTAGTAGGTCCAGTTTGTTATGTAGATTGCCTCCTTGAGGTCTTTAAAGACCGCACAGAGTATTTTAAGTTGAAAGAGGCGGAGTAATGCCGCCTCGGGGAGGGCGTAGGTAGAAGTGGGGAGGGAAGGGATTTAGATTAGCCGGTGAGGGAGGGGGATGGGGGGACGTGTTAGAGGCAATAGTTAAGGTAGCCCTATGACACTCGTAAGTGCCATAAGATACCTTAAAAGGGTGTGCGGGATAGGTGCAGGACGGGTGAGTTAGGGGGGATCTCTCTGTACATAACTCACCCGGATCTGTGAGTATGGTCCATTGTCTTTCCACAGGTGTCTATTTATTGTGTAAAATAAATGCAATAATGTAATGAATGTGAGAGAGAGCTGTATATCTCTATATCTCTCACATTTACAAAAACCACATTGCAAACTGAAGGATGAGATTGATTTTCTTACACAAAGGGAAACGACTGGCTGATTGTTTTCATAGCACAAATATTAAGCTGCTTGAACTTTACATTGCAATATGACACCCCCTACAGTTCAGAATAGTTTCACCAAGGCGCATTATTACTATATCATATTATATTATTATAACTATATTATTAATATATTATTATATTATTATATTATTTTATTATTATATTATTACTGCCGGCAGTCTCCATTGTAGAAAGCGGCAGTGATGTGACCTCTGGATTCGCAAAGAGTCAAAATTTTTTTAGCTAACCCTACCCTTAACCCTTTCCAAACCCTCCATTTCTCACAGTCCAACCCAAACCCAACTGCTTCCCCCACCCCGCCACGGGATAGTCGTCCAGCACAGAGGCCTGTGTCCTGAGGATCCTGCTCCACGCCGCAAGCCTTGGTTGTACGCTCACCATTTGCATTTGTTTTCCGCTTGCGCGGAGCGGAAAACGATCGTAAATGGCAAGTCTGGATCCGGTCCAATGTTTACATCATAACTATAATATTTATTTTTAAATGACAGGTTCCCTTTAAATGGGAATCTAAGCCAGGCCTTAAATTACTCTCAAATTAATCTTTACTATCTCCAGTGATTGATGGTGTTTTACCTCCAGTAGACAGGAGGTTGTAAATGATCTCATTTTCAAAGTCTTTCCACTGAAGTAATGAATATGAGATTCATTATTAAAATACCAATCAGGGCAAATCAAAAAGATTGATAACTCTTCATTCCCACCAGTGTTCTAAATTCTCGTTCCCATTAATCTAGAATTATGGGACGTATTTACTATTTATAGTAAAAAAAAAAAAAATACTACAGTGTCAACTGTTCCAATAAAAACCCCAGTAGACCCAGAGGATAAATTATTACTGCCCATAAAATCCTCTGTGCTATTAGAATATTCCTGGCATAGAGGAAGCTAAAGTTATCCCAAAGGGAGTTTATCTTGTCTGATGACACATTAGTTACAGCAGCAAGCATTTCATTTTCCATCTTGGCAAGTAGTTATCTGCAGAAGACTGAGAAATCCCTTTGGGATAACTTTGGCTCCTCGGGGGTGGGGTTGGGGGGGATGTTGGGCCGCCAGTATTTTTCCTTTAAAATGTTTCTAATAGTTTCTGAGCTCAGTTACACACAATAGTTTTTACCAACCAGCCCCTGAGTATCTGATCTGTGTAATAAGAGTGGATTTGTTTATTGTAATAGATTAATGGGGCCTGATACAGGCCTGAATGCAAATTCACAAACCTGTGTGCTGTCCATCCCAATACAAATGATGGGCGGCCTCTACGAGATCCAGTGGCTCACACAACAGCAGGTCTGGATGCCGGGGTAAGTAAGGCAGGTTGTGTGTACACAGAGCAGTCAATTGCAATGCAGCTGTGTTCCCAGATGTTCCCTTTCCCCAGCAATCCCATTCAAGTGCCGAGTACATCGCTGTAACACGCTCATCTGCCATCACTTTCTATGTTTGTATGTTTCACATTCAGACACTGGGCCGTATTCAGAGATCCGTTTCCATGAAGGAATGCAATTATACGCACGGCCGGTACAGGCCAAACCCCCTCACACCCACGACACTGTCCTCTCTCAGCCGTGCTGTCGGTGGCTTCCACCTCCATAGACTACTTGTAACTTGCCGTGAGCAGTTGCGTGCGTATGTGTCTTTTCCGTATGTGCGATGTTAGTCGCACCCACATACCTTTATTTAAATGCCTTCCCCCGCCCATTTTATTGAAATTTTCACGTGCGTATTTTTGCATCGCATATCCATACGTATGTACCCAAGCGCAATTCACAAGTCCGTCTGTGAGGCACTTACGTGCGTATAGTCTACGTAAACTACGTAAAACCAGTTACTACACATGCGCAGTTGAAACGTCCCTAAAAATACACACGTAACTCGCCGTGAAAACCGTTCTCTGAATCAGGCCCACTCTAAGGAAGTGTTTTGGACACGTACACCTTCACTTTCTATGTTTGTATGTTTCACATTCAGACACTGGGCCGTATTCAGAAATCCGTTTCCATGAAGGAATGCAATTATACGCCGGTACAGGCCACACCCCCTCGCACCCAAACCCCAATACACACGTAACTCGCCGTGAAAACCGTTCTCTGAATCAGGCCCACTCTAAGGAAGTGTTTTGGACACGTACATGCTTGTACATCCGTGGTGGAGTGTAAGGGGTGTGTGCCGTCCCCGCACGTATGGGATTTAGGATTGCAAATTCTGAATGATAACCCCTGTTTCAGAGCCTAACGCACGGAATCTGCTCTTAATTCTGGATCTGGTCCATAGTGGTCATCTATTAGATCAGCGAGAATCTTCTCTTTCTTATGTAGGACATAAATAATTAAGTCTTCTCCTTAGATGTCACACATCAAAACTAACATACAAGCGTCAACGCGATCCTGTTTCTGAGCTCAGGCTAATGTGTGCGCATCGAAGGGAAATGTCATCACTGCAGGGTTCAATTAATGTTCTCCGCAGACCTCACGGTGAATGTTACAGGTGTCTCGGCTGTCATGTTGTGATCGTTTAATGTCAGGCTCTTTCTCTCTTCCTCTGATCCCGTACTTGCAGGGAGCCATTTGTCACTTTTTCTGTGATTAATAAAGTTTTGGCGTATGCTTAGCCCATATAGGTAATGAATAAGTAAATAGGAATGACAATTATGTTGCTGACATCATTTGAGAACACAAGTTGTTCACTCTTGGGCTTGAATGACGAGGGATATGTATACACAGACATTGCACAATAATACTGAAGTATAACTAATTTATCATTGCTTTAGGGCAGATTCATGAACATATGAAACTTGTGTAGCAGTCTAACAAAATATGTACTTCTAGGATAGACTGATAGCTGTTCCCACAGAGTTCCATTGCTGGTCACACAATTCACTCTGTCCTGATGTCAGGAATCAAACTTGAGACTCTTGGTTCGAATTCACAGTCACATAGTTTTTGTTTTACATACGTTGTTTTAAGAATTGAGCTACTACGCACGCGCAGTAGCATATTTACGCTATCTACGTACCATTTCTGTATGTAGATAGCGTAAGCGCGGTCTTTAGAAATGGTACATAGATAGCGTAAATAAGCTACTACGCATGCGTATGTAAGACGAAAACTACGTAACTGTGAATCCGGACCCTTGTCTCTGGAGGTTGCTCCTGAATGATTTATTCTGGCTGCAGAACAGTATTCACTCTGAGCCTGATTCAGACTTAAGTAAGAGCTTGAAATTAAGGACCTGATTCACACTTAAGAATCTTCTTAAAATAAGAACGTAAAGTCACTCCTGGGCAAAACCATGTTGTTTTCAGGGGGAGTCAAGTTAATTGTATTCTTTGCATGCAGGAATACATCTTTGAATTGCTTACTGAAAACAGATACTGACCAGCTTTACTAT
>WWET01001123.1:365310-375893 GCA_011038615.1 Limnodynastes dumerilii | reverse complement strand
GCGAAAAATACACTCAAAATACGCTCGCTGTACGCTCATGTCCTTCGCACGACCGGAAGTTGTCATACTGCACGTGCGCAGTGCGTTTTTTCGCCCGGTTTTACGCTCCCGACCGGCGTACGATCGGTCATGGGCGTAGGTCTGGATCAGGCCCCTGGTGACTAATGAAACCCCCAACTTTTCAATAGACAGTCTTGACCTGTGGGCAGGGCTTAACAAAAGAGGATGTCCTTTTGAGAAATATGGTCATTTTGGGGCGGAGTCAGGATGGATCATAGGCGGAGCCTGGTCCGTATCGTAGAAATCATTTTTAGCATTACAAGTACCAGGACAGTCTGTCTGTCTGTCTGTCTGTCTGTCTTTTGTGGTGTGTTACATTCCATTGGACTTATTTGACCCCACTTTAGATCCCAGAGGTGTCTTGACCCCAAGACAACTCCGTCAAACAGGTTCTAATAACGGTAAAGGGTCGGATTAACAAAGGGGACGATGGTACTACAACCACAGGCCTCTATCTGAAAATAGGCCCATCAAGAGATACAGCTTATAAAATGTCTGGCTCTCCGGTCTTCCCTACTATTGAACTACAGCCTCTATGGTACTGACATGTACATGTACTGGACCACCCACACAACACTGGCCACATCAATGCATCACTGGTCGTGCCAACTACAATAGGCAATTGATCATTTAAAGCCCCAGTTCCACGTGGCCCTTAATCCATGGCCATGGTACAGGCCATGGATGTATATAAAGTGGTACATAGGCCCCTTTTCTTATGTCACTGGAAGTGGACATTGAACTTAAATCTATAGCATTTTATAGGTACTTAGGACCTGATCCTGGAGGTCAGTAAATGCCCCTTCACTCTCCTCTCCTCTCACTTACATGCCCAGAACCCTGCCTGAAAATCTCCACAAGGATCTGAATTCATCCCAATGTAGATCCGTGTGGATGTACTCTCCTCCGCCCACTTACCTTCATCTGCATGCCTAGCCCCGCCTCTCTGGCTCTCTGGATTTCAAGAAACGCCCCTCTGCACGGAAAATCACACGATAGGAGTTCTGTCGTGGAACATCTGGCTTCCAGGAACACATCGCGGAATTCGGGCACCTTCTTAGTTGTACACCAGGCTCTTAGTTTTCTGGCCTGTATATTTCAGATGAATATTTAACCCTTGTTTCAATACTTTGCCATTTTTATTTCTATTTTTGTCACTAGGGCCTTTCACACCACACCAAATGCCCATGTTTCCTGTACCCCTTGGAGGTTGTGGCCCCTGTAGGTGAGTGTGTGAACAGCAGCACATGTGATATCAGTACAGATATGCTCTCCCCATTACTGCGTGTTTACAGCATATTTTTATAGTGCTCACACAGCTTACGGTTTTGGTTATAATATTTTTGTATGGAGCGGAGGTAATTGGCCCGAAGTCATTGTGCGATTATTGGGGACATCATTTTGCAGAGTAAGGCTAAGCTCTCACTCCCTGCACTCTGTTGCTCTCTCACACTCTCATTTCCTTACTCTCTCTTGTGCTCTCTCTCCATCTCTCTCTCTTTTTAATTACAATTTTTGCACGCAGGGGAAATAATTAGTTTACAAATACTGAAAATCTTTCATTATCAACTGTCACTCAGTTTGCATCATTTCAATTTTTTTGTTTGTGTTATTTTTTTTCATTCTATTATTTTTTATATTTATTTTATTTTTGTTTTGTTTCTATTATTTTCTATATGATTTTTATGTTTACATTGTTTTATTAATCATTAATTTATGAATTTGTATTTTGTTGTTATTCTCAAACTCTGAATCTGCTTCTAACACTCATTAAACGCACCCGTTCCTAAACAAGTGAAGCATTTATATGTGTTTAAAGAATGCACACAGCCTAAGGAGCTATTCAAATGCAGAGAACATGGAATATTTAGGTAAAAAAAAAGTGTCTCCCCTACACTCGTTATGTTTTAACACAACAGATCTGCAGTTTTTCAACAAATACGGTTTGTTTATATAACACAAGACAGTTTGCTAAAAGCATCATATGAGTGGATTTAAACACTGCGGTTACCAACTACAGACTTCACATCACACCTCCTGACATTTGAAATAGTGGACAAATAAGCCCCACCCAAATTCCACCCAGGTTCCACCCAAACCCCTCCTAAACTCCACCCAGGTCCCACCCAAACCCCTCCTAAACTCCACCCAGGTCCCACTCAAACCCCTCCTAAACTCCACCCAGGTTCCACCCAAATCCCTCCTAAACTCCACCCAGGTCCCACCCAAATCCCTCCTAAACTCCACCCAGGTTCCACCCAAACCCTCCTAAACTCCACCCAGGTTCCACCCAAACACTGCCTAAACTCCACACAGGTCCCACCCACACTGCCCCTTTGCTGAGGCTGTACAGGTCAAAATTAAAATAGTATTAAAAAAACTAACAAAAAAAAAATCCCCTCTGTCTCCAGTCTTGTTCACTTATCAGGACAAATTAGAGAGTCACTCAAAATCAGAACTGGTTAGGGTTAGGAAATAGTTAGGATTAGGCTGTAGGACAGGAATGGTTGCCATGGTATTGAGGATACTTTAATAATTTAAATACCTGTTGATGTAGCTCTATGTTAAACCAACCACGCTCTGTGGCAGATGTAGAACCATAGGGCAAGTCAATTCGGGCAGTTCTCCTGGGTATCCCGGGAGAGCCGGCAAATCTCCCGCAGAGGGCTTGAGGCCTGTAGTTTCATGCAAACCACGGCCTCGAGTTCTGCTCCACTGCCTGGCAACACTAGTATGCTAGTGTTACTAGGGGCAGGGAGGGGCTTAATGATGCAATTGGTGTCATCAAGCCCCGCCCTTATCCCTAGTTAACCTAAAAAAGAGGGGTAATTAATAGTCAGGGGTGGGGCTTAATGACACGATTTGCATAAATAGTGTCATTAAGGGATCACCGAGCACTGAGCAGAGTTTGGAAACGAGCCAGCGATCTCATAGAAGAGCCAATTAAGCTCAGTTTCTGCAGATCCAGATATGGATGCAAACCCTAGCGCAGTGCACACGCTGAACTTGCGGACCGTAATTGTGGGCAGGGCCGGACTGAGGACCATGTGGGCCTGGGGCTGAAAAGGGCCCACACTGTATGCTTTGAGGAGGTCCCTTTAGCCCCATCTGATTTTGGGTGTGGCACATTTAATTAAAAAGCGCACTCTACAGGACCTCTGGATGGCGTTCAATCGCGGCGTGTAGCGTACGGGCACTAAGCAGCCCAGTTTAGAGCAGCTATGTTATATAATATGTTGCACAAGTGCCCTATAAAACTGTTAACTGTAATTGCACTAAATTAAAAAAATATTAAATATTTTTTTAGTAAAATTAAAAAAATATATTTGACATAACTATAGAGCGTTTGCAGCATGAACAATACACGCGTACACCTACAACACGCCCCTTCAGAGCGCAAGCCACCGCAGATCGATGTGCGCTCTGGTCTAAATGGAACATCTTTGATTCTGAACACGCTCAGTAGAACATAAAGCACAAATACATCACATCATCTGGTTTACATCACGTCTAGATCTGGATCTGACTGTTTAGTTCTGTCCCAAGCTATCAGTCATTCTCCACAATATGTCCCAGCGTTCTCCAACAGCAGAGGTATAGGTGATAGCTAGCAGATTATGTAGGGACTCTTCACAACTTGCTTATGTCTGGTTTAGTGTGTGGTTGCAGCACTCCATCAGACCACTAGAGCGGCGATCATTTCTTCATTTAAATGCCTTCCCCCGCCCATTTTTTATTCAAATTTTCACGTGCGTATTTTTGTGCCGCATATCTGGACGTATGCACCCAAGTGCAACTCACAAGTCCGTTCATGAGGCACTTACGAGCGTATAATCTATGTATACTACGTAAAAAAGGTTACAACGCATGCGCAGTTGAAACGCACCAAAAAATACATAAACTAACTCACCGTGAAAACGGATCTCTGAATACGGCCCAAAGTTCTTTTTACAGGATTAAGGATACCCCAATAGTAGGTGTTGGTTTGTGTTTCTTGTTTTAGTTTAGACATAAATTATTGTACAATTCTGAGTAATTTATAAATGATTAGATTGTTATAATTAAGACATTTTGGATCTTATCCAGCCTCTGGTATATTGATTGGATGGCAAATTTTACCTACATTTTTGCCCTTAACTTGAACTTTAGTTGCTGTCGGTAAATTTTAACTTTGGCACACGTGGGGAAAATAGAGTAATAAAAAATAAAATAAAATGAAACCAGATCATAATTTAATACATATATTTATCAACGTATTTCCAGTTTAAAAAGCATTCAGGGATTCGGTCCCAGTCTGTTCACAAGATGCTGTGGTTTTTAATTAAATCCTGGCGCCTCTAATGTTCCCTGATTAAATAAGAGCTAAGGCTTTCTCATGGGATAGAATAAACTTTTTTTTATCTCTCTTTATTACAACTCCTTTTAGCCTGCTCAGGAATCCGGGGGCTGGGAACAGTGACAAGAAGTGGCAGGAAAGGCAGAATTATTTTTTGCATCCCAAATTTTTTTTGTTTTTGAAATCTTC
Organism: Limnodynastes dumerilii; assembly: GCA_011038615.1. Classification (NCBI taxonomy): domain Eukaryota; kingdom Metazoa; phylum Chordata; class Amphibia; order Anura; family Limnodynastidae; genus Limnodynastes; species Limnodynastes dumerilii. The sequence continues at coordinate 371,308 of WWET01001123.1, read as the reverse complement.
TGGACTTGTTCATTATGGCCCTGATTCAGAATAAAGTTATCTACCTAGTACATGAAAATCAGTTATTGCGTGATTTGTCCGATAACCATTCAGCGTATGACTTTCTCAATAAAAATGGCGGCATCAGTATTTATTGATAGTTACATTGTCAGTGAATAAATACTCTCATTGTTATTGTGGAGACTGTGGGCCTGATTCAATTGCCAGCGAAATTTTCAAAAAGATTGCGTCGGTAAAAATACGATGCCTTCGCCGGCAATTGAACGTAAAAAATATGCCAATTCAATTATTTTTTTACCGCTGCGCTAAAACAGCAGGCAGCGATAAAAAAATAACCAGAGAAAAAAAAATCCTTCACTGACCGCCGCAAATAACCTCCTGCTAGCAGGAGGTGCCTGGCGCTACTGATCGATACTGTTCTCACGATACTTCAGGCACTGGGTAATAGCCTCTCAGTAGCGCCGGGCACTTCCTGCTAGCAGGAAGTGATTTGCGGCGTTCAGTGAAGGATTTTTTTTTACCTATACAGCTGCTCAGCGGCCCCTGGATGGCAGGGCATGCTTCCGCATGCCCTGTCATCCATAGGCATGCTGATGCTTGTAGTTCTATAAGCATCAGCATGCCCTGTTGGGGCACAACATAGGGCAGCGTTAAAAATCCGCACCTCTCATAGTTGCAGTTTTTCATCGTTAACAAACCGGCGTATTTTTAACGCTAAAAAATAATTGAATAAGAAAAAAAAATATCGCCCGTAAATTTAAAAAAAAAATGCGTTAGAAATACGCCGGCTAATGATTTTTGCCTAATTGAATCGGGCCCAGTGAATAGGATCCGCTGACACCTTCATCTTTATAGAAAAGAGAACAGGAGGTGACACTGCAGCTGATTCACAAGAGACCAAAGTGTATTTTTCGTTTTTTCTGTCTCCATTATTGAAGTCATATTGTCTTAGATAACTGCCAGTCTCTGATTACATCTTGACCTTCATGAAAATGGCCGTCTCCATAGGCCTGAATGCATGGAAATAGGAGACAATTCCTAAATTCTGTCATCATACTGCAATAAATTGGGAGTGAGAGAGCTCCCCAGCTCCCCAGGGAGTCTGTCTGATATACAGGGAGAGTGGCTTTTGCTAATAGCAAACAATCTAGACAGCTTTAGTTGTGCACAGCAGTTTAGAGTAAAACCAGGAAAGTTCATAACTGCACACAGTATTCCAGGTGAGGCCGCACCAATGACCTACACAGTGATATTACTCTCCTGCCGCTAATTCCTCTCGCTATACAACCAAGCATCGGACTTGCCTTTCTCATTGCTTTGTTACATTGCTTGGCTACCTTTAAGTCACATGAAATAATGACTCCTGGATCCCTTTCCTCCTCAGTAGTTTTAATGGAGTGTAGTGTAACTCCTTGATATATGTGAAAGCTGCTATGAGATCGCGCCTCTCCACGGAAAAGTTAACGCTTCGAAAATGGCCAAAATCTGATGTCACAGCATAATATAAGGAAATAAGTCTGGTCGTGTGAAAAGATTTTCAGGTGGACTGAGGGATTGTTATTCCAGCCTTTGCTACAAAAAACCTGATCACAGTCTTCGTCATCCGTCCTGAAAAGTGACTTTTGATTCAGATGAAAGTTGACTTTCCTTAACAATCATTTCCCTCTCTCTTGGATGCATTAGTCAAGCAATCTGCAGGAGAACGGTGACTCATATTGAAGTGTTCAGTGACTTGCCAGGATTAATCACAGACAAGATTCTCATGATTATGTCTAAAAATTGTTATAATCTCAAATTGTTTGCAAAAAGTGTTAACAGGTCAGAAAAAGTTACACACAAATTGCTAGTTAATTGCAGAGAGGAATCACTGAGTCATAACTGGCAACTTTTACATCATCAGGGAGATTGTGATAGTACTATCAAAGTGCTGCACTAAAGGGGTGTGTCCTGTGCCACCAAAGGGGTGTGTCCTGTGAATAGCCCCACCCATGGGTGTGTCTAGTGCTGCCAGGAACACTATATAAAAAAGAATCAGTATTTATTGGGTCCCTTTCAATGGAACTCAAATCAACTTTATTTTGGTTGCAATACTAATTGCGCTTATAGGGTAGCTAAAATTATCTCTAAGAGGTGCGTATAAAAATCTGCAATATAAATTTGTGCAGTTAGCATCGCAACCAAAATAATGTGGGCTGTGTGTTTAATTGAATCGGGCATATAGATTGTTAAATTGTCAGTGAATAAAAGCATATTTACTGACAAGTCATAATGATGAAATTTGCATTGAAGCATGACATCAAGTCCCACTGAAAACCACTATAAATGCCCACTGTTTCTATTTTGGTGGGATTGTCCTGATTTGCGGGCCACAAAAAGTTTTGGGGCTTATGGGAAATGAGGCATGTGGGTATATCTAGGCCGGGTTTGGACAGAACTGGGGTGAAGCGTATTTTGTCCCACTTTCCGGATTCTAAATGTTGGAAGGCAGAGCCGCCATCAAGGGGGACAGACAGAGCTATTGTCTTAGGCCCGGAGCTGATGGGGGCCCACCCAGCACGGTGTCAATGTGCAAGGAAGAACTTCCCTGAGCACTGGTCTGCTGTTAAAGCAGGTTCGTGGCATCCCATCCCTATGTGACATCCTTGGTGACGGGGCCCCGCACCTGTGTCCCGGGCCCCGCATTTTCTGATGACGGCCCTGTTGGAAGGTAAAGGCCAAATCAAGGAGAGACTCCTACTCTCCGGGAGGTCCAGTAACAGGTTAAAAAATTCCTAAGGCTCTCAGACATTGGGACGGTTACAGGCTGTATCCTGCCTTCTATGCAAACGCATAGGAGACCCCTCCCTTCACTCACAAGGCGTCTCCACCGCACTTAATATGGGGGTGTCTCGAAAGACTAGATAGCCTGGGCACCGTAATACACGCCCATACTGCAAATTTAAATGAACCCCCCTCCCCTAACCTGTCACACCCTCAAAACACCTTGTGCGCCAAACAAAACTCTGCGTAAACCGATACGCTCACGGCGCTAATAGCGATCAGGCAACGCCCAATGTTGCCGGAGTCTGGATTGGCCGAGTTGGAAACTATATCAAATGTTACTACAAATCATTGTCTTTCTTTAATTAACTGTCATGTTTTCATTTGTTACTGAGATTAACGGTGCCGTGTGGCCCTTGTGCAGTTGGGGGGCCACTTGTATGTCACGAGAAATGTATTGGGTTGTCCATCACTGGTCTAAGCAATGCTCAAAAAACCAAATTATCTGCTCATTGGATGTCTTGAATTAATAAAAAAAAGTGTACAAAAATTTCCGTCTTAAAGGGACGATTCACCGCCGCGTCTACCCAGCATGCCTGACTGTACTGCGCTTTTATTTAATGAAAATGCAAATGTGTTTGCTGTCCTGGCTTAAATATTGATTGAGGCTGGTGAAGAGCCATCCTTGCTATATTGTTGTGAGACTCCATTCATTCGTTTTTTGCAGCCTGTGATTCCAGCATTCCCCCCCCCAGGTGCTCTAATGTGATAAAATACAGTGTCAAGGTATGGGGGGGGAAAGAGGAAAAACACAATGATTTACATTGCAACCGATTTCATTTACTTGTATTACTGAAGCCAAACGCAATTTGTCAGCAAAAGTGACAGCCCAGCATTGAACTCCTGATTTCCCTGGTATTTAAGTCGCTATGGCAATATGCACGGAATGAGCATTTCTCCCTCAGATGTATAAAGAAGCAGATTTCACTTGTCGGAGCACATGTTCAGATACCACCAGGCTGTTGTGATGGGGAAAATAGGTCTTGGATTGATTTGGATGTTTGTATAATCCTCTTTCCGCTCTGTGGCAATGTTTAATACACACTTGGCTACCAAAAGCACAGTCCAAAACAAATGACAGAAAATTAGTCGATGGCTTATGACACAAAATGACTATTATGCTTATTTCATTGATCGTGTTGGACAGGATCCAGAGTTTAAAAATAAGAGGAAAACAGGTGAACTTTACCCCTGAACATAACCATGTTGAATTGCAAGAGAGAAAAGTCATCTGTTGCAACAAGTATTAGAGATGAGAGGTGATAAATAACAGTGTGATAGTAACGCTGGTCAGTATCTGTGTAATAATATAATAATATAATAATATTAGAGATGAGAGGTGATAAATAACAGTGTGATAGTAACGCTGGTCAGTATCTGTGTAATAATATAATAATAATATAATAGTATTAGAGATGAGAGGTGATGTCTCCTAATACAAGTATAAATAACAGTGTAATAGTAAAGCTGGTCAGTATCTGTGTGCAGTAAGCAAAAGCAAAGTATTCTCCCTGCATGCAAATAATAAAATTGATTCACCCACCTGAAATTCAACTTGGTTTTGCCCCTAATTTTTTTTGTTACTGTTAGTTTACTGCCCAATATGGCTGCTGCACACTTTTCATATGGCAGGAGTGTCTTTATATAGACATAAACCTCCTTATAATGTATGTGCTGACACATAGGGCCTGATCCAGAGCTACGATGTTACACTGAGCGCTGTAGCGCCCAGCGTAACATCGGTGCTCTGGACCGACACTCCCCCTGTGCGGGCGTATGGCCCCTTCCTTACCTCCCCCTGTGCGGGCATATGGCCCCTTCCTTATGCCGGCTGAAGGCTACCCTAGCTTCGCCCGGCGTAAGGAAGGGGCCATACGCTCACACAGGAGCGTATGGCCTCTTAGCACGCCCCCCCACCCTCATTTGCTTACCTCCCCCCGCCCACCAGCACTAACGTGAGCGTAGGGACGCTGGAGAACGTCCCCTCCAGCGTCCCTACGGCGCTACTATGGACGGGCGTTTCCATAGTGACGCCGGGCATGGGCAACATCTGCCCGGCGCATGACGGCTACGGCCGCCGTACTAGCGACGACGGCCGTAGCTCTGGATCAGGCCCATAGTGTTATATAATGTTTATTTGGAGCGCTGGACCTGTCTTTTGTTCCTAAGAATAAAATTACTTCAACCCCCCCATCCCTTGAAATTCAACATGGTTTTGCCCAGGTGTAATTTTCCTCCTGTTTTCCTCTTATTTTCAATCACTGGGTCCAATTCATTATTTCTTAAGCATTTTTATGATTGACTTGTATGTTGTTCTCTCAAGCATCAAGACTTGTTTTAAACAAGTGACAGGTCGATAAAAATGTAATACAAAATCTGAAGTGAATGAAATTTGTGTTGTAATATTGTATAATAAAGAGAAATGTCGGGTTGTAGATAGTGGCTGTGGCTTTATGTGAATTCCTAATAATAATGGAAAATAATTTGAATTTTAATGATTGAAAAGTAAATGAAAATATATTACAAGAATGACATGTTGGAGAATAAGCTTGTGATAGCTTTGCAGCAATATTAGTTATTTCTTTTTCTTTGTTTTGTTTTTTAATTGGGATTATTTGTTGCCTTTTGTGATACACTAGTAAATACTGCAAAAAGAATGTTTGTGAATACAATATTTATAAACTAAGGAGAACTCAGTGTAGAACAATGCAAAATATATGAAGGGGAAAAAGCATTATGAAGTAACATAAAATAAACAGAAAACTACATATTCCAAAGAAAGAGTCAGATCAGAGCGATACCAAGGAGAGCAGAGAGTAGCGTGATATTAGTGTGATAGTAACGCTGGTCAATATCTGTGTAATAATATAATAATAATATAATAGTATTAGAGATGAGAGGTGATAAATAACAGTGTAATAGTAACGCTGGTCAGTATCTGTGCAATAATATAATAATATAATAGTATTAGAGATGAGAGGTGATAAATAACAGTGTAATAATAACGCTGGTCAGTATCTGTGTAATAATAATAATAATAATATAATAGTATTAGAAATGAGAGGTGATAAATAACAGTGTAATAATAACGCTGGTCAGTATCTGTGTAATAATAATAATAATAATATAAGCAATAAGCAAAAGCAAAGTATTCTCCCTGCATGCAAAGAATAACATT
>WWET01001123.1:343934-357476 GCA_011038615.1 Limnodynastes dumerilii | reverse complement strand
CTAACCCTAATATGCCTGCAGCCTAAGCCTAATAATATACCTGCAGCCTAACCCTAATATACCTGCAGCCTAACCCTTATATACCTGCAGCCTAACCCTAATATACCCACAGCCTAACCCTAATAATATACCCGCAGCCTAACCCTAATATACCCGTTGCAACTACAACAGCCTGAAGCTATTGGGAACAGGGAAATTTGCCGCCAATCAATTGGATCGGAAACTGTATATATATACGCATTGCTATATTCAATTTTTTTAATTAGTCATCCCTCATCCACAGTATTACAGAAAGGAGCAGCCATTTAGCCCATCTCCTATGTATTGATTAGCTTGAGACAGATGAGTGATCGTTACCACTACAATATAATGATTAATGCCTCGCGCAGTAATGGAATTAATGATTGTTATTGGGAAGTGATAGAATATGTTAAAGTGCTTTGTTGGCAAAACATACAATATACTGTTGATTTATGTTAATTAATTGTCATCCTCTGTTACCGAGTCTGCAATAGTCTTTTTTACATAGTGCTCTGCTGGCTTATATGTAGTGGCCATTAATGAAAGGCCTATGGTAGTCCGGTATTGTTATCATATGCCTCATTCAAGTAGATTCTTACTATGGGTATGGTGAAAACCCAGGAGCCACATCCTGAAATATCAATACTTCATCCTTTCCTATTCTGTTCTCCTTCGCTCGTAGTTACGCTGCTGATAATAGGCTGGTACGTACGTTCAGAGTTACGTGACGTGCCATGCGCAGAACATACAAAACTGCGTTTTTACATCTCCGGCTAGCGTACGTAGCTCTGGATCTACCCCCGTATTTGTTCAATACTTAGCCCATTTCATAATAAACCCTGTCCCTTTTGTGTTCCATGAATAAGGACAGTCCTGCGGACAGAGAGACAGTTATGGTGTAAATTGGCAGGAATTTATTTAGCCAAAATCTTAAGCCACCAAAACCTCCCTGTTCCATATTGTCCTCTCCATCATTTTAATCGCATATGACTGTGGACACAGCTGGACATCGTTAAGACCTAATGTCTGGGAGAGGAAGTAGGTGGGGCTTGAATAACTTTCAACCAATCAAATTAATAGCAGGCTTGGGTAATCTGTGGCACTACTGGGAAACTATAAATCCCATCATGCTTTGCCAAATTTTAGTCCTGTTGCCATATCATTGCGCTGTGCCAGAGGGGTGTGTCCTAAGAATAGCTCCACCCATGGGTGTGTCTAGCGCTGCCATGAAACTATTTCTCAATAAAAATGAGAAAAAGATTTCATTGATTGTTAAATTGTCAGTAAATGCATATTTTCAGTAGTATTACGAAAACTGTGAATAGGAGATCCCCTGACTTGTTTGTTTATATAGAAAGGATTACAGTAGGTGATACTGCAACTGATTAACAAGAGACTAAAGTGTATTTTTTATTTCTGTCTGCATTATTGGTCATGTTGTCTTTGATAACTGCCAGGTTTTGATTACATCTTGGCCTCCATAAAAATGGCCGCCTCCATAGGCCTCAATGCAGGGTTGCCATCTGTCCCGGAATATCCGGGAGACACACGAAATTCGGGCAGCTCTCCTGGTATCCCGAGAGAGTCAGCAAATCTCCTGCAGGGGTATTGAGGCTGTGGTTTCATGCAAATCACAGCCTCAAGTCCTGCCCCCCAGCCTAGCAACACTACTGTTCATAGTGTTACCAGGGACTGGGTGGGACCTGATGACACAATTAACATCATCAAGCTCCGCCCTCACCCTTAGTAATACAATAAAAATGGCCATTGATGGTCAGGGGATGGGGCTTCGGGACGCAATTTGCATAAATCACACCATTAAGCCCCTCCCCTCATAACGGCCTCTATCTCCTTTCAAAAGTCAGCAACCCTGGTTATTATACTGCAAATGTAGATGTTGCCCATAGCAACCAATCAGATTCTAGCTGACATTTTCTAGTGTGTAATAAGAAAGTGAGAGCTAGAATCTGATTGGTTGCTATGGGCAATATCTCCACTTTCCCTCTTCCGCAGATTAGTAAATCTAGCTCTAGTTTTGTAGCATGTAATTATTAATGACCAAACAATAATGCAACTGATTCCTGATGCATAATGTTTGTGACATGCTAATTAATGACCATTAATAGTGCCAATTATTATGTGTGAGCTTGACGTATTAAACAAGTGCAGCGTATTCCCTTCTATCCTTGTAGGGCCTGTAACTGCAGGGCCATGCCGGGGTTACAGGAGAGTGAGATTGATGGGGCTGCGTTTTCACTTTCCACTGAATCAAGGCCAGGAAAGATCTTGGTTAGGGCTGTTTATCCCCAGGGAAGTCATGCTAAGCACGTGTGTGTCTACCTAGATAAATGACCTTACGGATGAGAGGGGCCTCACATGTTCCCACTGAGAGATCACTATTGCTTCCAGCATGAGATTGTGTATACCTAGATAGAAAATACATCAATTGCACAAAAAGACAAGAGGTGTGGCTGCTTCGGGGCCCGGAGGAGAGGGGGGCCCGTGGCAGCCACTCCCCCTGTACTGTAAGCAAGCTGTCAGAGGCTGACAGCTCAAATCGCTTCATATATGAGTGTATGTATGTACAGCGCTGTAGCACTCACCACTCATATACCTGACACTTTCTATCAGGCAGCGGTCCCGCCCAGCTCCGCTCTCAGTTCTGTCTGGCCCCACCTCGTCCCACCCATTCAGGCTCCGGCCCCGCTTCCTTGCGAAGTTCTGCTGCTCGCAATATATTTATAAACAACGCTCAGTACTCATACATGGAGCGCCAAAAGCTGTTTTAAGCTGTGCAAACGCTGTTTAAGCTCTGATATTTTCTATCAGTCAGTGGCCCCATCTTTCCACCCCTGGTGATAACGACTTACTAGATCTTTGTGATTTCATCCTCATGTAAATCCGTTTAAAACTATTTCATTTCTACTGTCATTTTTGTCTTTTTTTTATATTTTTTTCATTCTGTAAATGTATATTACTCTTAGTCCAGGGAAAAAAATTGTATTTATGTCTTGATCCCTCCTAGTTTCATACGCAATTTTCTGAGCATGGGCAGAGCGGTTTCGCCAAAAGAGCAGAGATACGTTTCGCCATCTGGTGTATGTTTAGGTCTTGAACATTGTGTGTGAACAAATACTTCCAAGGTGGAAATAGACAAATGGAGAGACGGAACCTACCCTACGCGTTTCGTTGTAATATCTACATACGCAGATATTACAAGCAAGGGGACATACGCAGTAGATTCCCCTTGAGAACTTATTTGCGCATACGACCTATATCTCCAAATTGAAGATACTAAATGTTTGGCACACCTGCCGCATAATAAATCTCATATTTTAGCATACAATATATATAATGTTCTTTTGTGAGGCTGAAGATTAAAGCGTGAATCATTTTTTTCTTTTAGTAAACACAATTATTCTAGATTCTGGGTCTTTGCTGTTTAATGCAGTACACAGCCCTGAATGTGAGGGGATTAGGGAATTTAATGGCATATTATTCTCCTGCCGCGTCTCTGAAGTGTGTGATTACTTTCTTATTGTAATGTAGTGATTGGCAGGCTGGGGGCACACACTCAGCTCTGCTAAGTAGACTAGTATGTGTGCGTCCCCTGGCAACGTCGAAAATAAATTCCAGTCCTTCATGTGACCGGCGTGACTCTTATTCAGGGATCTATGAAATAATGACCATGAAAAATTCACTGGTAAGGGTCAAAGCAACTCAGGCAGCATTACACTGGTGTATAGAGCAGGAACGTCTCTACAATTCCTTGTATCTCTGGCACAGGAGAGGGCTGAGGGCTGATATGAGATGCTGTGATGTGAGATGCTGTGCCAGGCTGCCCTTCTTGGCATATAACCATCCTGTTTTGCAGATACCATGGGGTAGATCCAGAAGAACGTACGCAAGTGATTTTACGCTAACCGCTAGCGTAAAAGCGCCCATTAGTACGGATGTTACGCCACGTAACTCAGAGCGTACAGGGCAGTCACGTATCAGTAGCGTAACAACATCGAGGGGGGCGTGCCAGACATATGATGCCTGTAATTACGCTTCGGAGGCGGGGTGAGGCATTTAAATCTTACAGTATGGGCGTGCTTAGCGGCGTAACTATGTGCTGGCTATACGTACGTCAGTAGTTACGCTGTGTAAAGTTAAGGTAGGGTTTGGAAAGCGTAAGGCGGTCAATGTACGTACATGAGAAGGGAGTGCCTAGGGGGAGTGCTTAGTAACTACGCTACGCGATGAAATGTAATGGAAACTGGATCTGGCCCCGTGTCCGGAAACCCCCCCTTTCTGTATCCGAAGCAGTGACACTCAGCTTTGAATCTAGAAGCGGGTGGGGTTTCCGAGCACCGTAGAATGGCCCCTGAATGCACATCTATGTGTGGAAAACAGGGGTAGCGGCCACTGCGCCATTGTCTATTTTTACACGGAAACATCTGGCAGCTTAATCGCGGCTCTATCAGAGCCAACACCTTTCTGCTAAAGAATACTTTCATTTCAGAACGGGTACAAGGCCGAATGGACCTATTCTGACACGGTGCCTGTTCTCAGTGGTTAAGGTGAGGCTGTGGATGGACAGGGATGGTTAGAGATAGGGGGATGGTTAGGATAAGACTGCTGGAAGGTGAAGGTTAAGGCTCTGGAAGATAGAGGGTTAAGGTTAAGCTGTGGGAGATGGAGAGTTAAGGTTAGACTATGGAAGATAAAGGGTTATGATTAGGGTAAGGCAGCAGGAGACGGCAGGTTAAGGTTAGGATAATGAGGATTAGTATAAAGGTTGTGGTTAGGGTAAATTCTTACCTTTCAGTGAAGCAGGGTATCCGTCTTAATGTGTCGCTGCATAAACTCCTTCTAAATTTGCGTATTTTCCCTCGCTTACGCCGGCTGAAAGCTACCCTAACTTCAGCCGGCCTAAGCAAGGGAAAATACGCTCGCACAGGAGCGTATTACTTCAAACCCCTCCCTCCCTCTCTCATTAAACTTCCTCCCCCCGCCCACCTGCACTAACTTGAGTGTAGTAACGGCAAGGGACGCCCCCTCAGCCGTTACCACGGTGATAGTACGGACGCCCGATCGTAGATTGGACGTTTCCGTAGGAACGCCAGGCAACATCTGCCCGACGCATGCGCAGATTGGCTTTTAAGCCGATCTTACGATGCTGGCTGGTGTCTTAACGCCAGCCAGCGTAGGTCTGGATCAGGCCCAAAGTGAGTATATATATATATACATTATAGCAGTGATGTGGGTACAGATTCCTACAGCTTGGATAAAGTGACAATACCCTCTCCTGTGAGTTCTTAGCTCATATAGTCAAATGAGAGAAGAGGAAAGCCACACCCCTTTATGGGACAAGTCACACCCCCTTCATGGACACACCCACTGGGTGTACCGATTTTTCATAAAAAAAATGTTGGAGAGTGTGCGATTGGCATTTACCTCTGGATCAGGCCCAGTAAGTGCTACAGAATTTCTACCTTTTTATCTCCTACATATTTCTCTTACCTAATATTTCTGAGACATTTTCCTTCATACTTTCTCATCCCACTTTTCATTTCTAAAACTATGGCCTAGATTTACTAAGCTGCGGGAAAGGAAAAGTGGAGATGTTGCCCATAGCAACCAATCAGATTCTAGCACTCACTTCCCCATTACATACTAGAGAATGTTAGCTAAAATCTAATTGGTTGGTATGGGCAAGAGCTCCACTTTTCCAAACCCACAGCTTAGTAATTCTGTCCCATAGTGTTATAATTGTGCTCATACGTTTATGATGATGAACTGGAAACACCACTATATATAGAGATTATTTTATTATGCCATATGTTATTTAAAAGACATTAAGATAATTCTCTAAGCCATAGAAACCCATTAGGCAGCCATAAATATGTGTTATTGTGGCTACATAACAACTGGTGGTTGCGTTGTTGCCAATGTCATTCTCCTTCATCTGCACAGGAACAACAGTAAAGACAGCAAAGCCAGGGAAGCTTGCGTTGATATTGATAAACAGTATATATGCTTTAGGTATCAGGGTTACAGGATAGACATCTATTATAGTAAACTATACAACAAACAGTAGACAGTTTAACTTGGACTGCTGTGGTTTTCTATTTGTCTATGTATAAAGATGGAATTAACAGAAATACATTCTGCTATTCCTAATGCTTTTTTTGTAAGAAAAAAGGTGCCGGAACTCACATCAACTCAGACGCGACCACACGACCAATCACAAGCCGAGCAGATCCATCACAAACAGCGCGGATGAAGTACGCATACATCGGACTCGACACACAAGCAGCCGCATGCACCATTTTAATGATTTTGCCGCCAAAACTTTTAAAACTTTAAAAACTTGGAAAATCCGTTGAAAAAAAAAAAAAAAGGTGCCGGAACTCTGTTCTGGTGCATTCTATGACAAAAAAAAGCACTGCCTATTCCTAATATGCTTAAGTATACATCCACCTTTGTGATGCTTTCAAACATATTTAAAATATTTTCTAAATACACTATATGTTACTGTTCATTACATACTCTCTGCAGGACAATGTATTCTTTAAACGTGTACTGTGTGGCACTTCCATATCTGTGGAGAGGGATTAGGGATTTTGCACTCTCTTTCACATATACGATATCCAAGGGCACATTACTGCATTTGGAAGGGCAAACAGTTATCGTCGCCAATGAGGTTGATAAAATAATATACAATCCATACTAATCAAATCCTAAATTTACACAACTCTATAGCTGGGGAAAACAGATAAAATGTAAGTGCTTAATGTGGCTAATCCAAAAGTTTGAAGAACACCAGAGTACTAGTGCTGTCCAGTCCTGGTTCTCCTCCTATCTCTTTGACCACTACTTTTCTATTTCCACCTCTACTCCTCCTCCCCTCCTACTCCCCTTCCTGTTGGTGTCCCCCAGGGTTCTGTCCTTGGTCCTCTTCTATTCTTCTCTTCTCCCTCTACACTTCCTCTTTAGGCACGCTTATCAGCTCCTTTGACTATAAATACTGATCGTACCGGGCTAAGCACGCCCATACTGTACAATTTAAATGGCTCCCCCCGCCTACATTCCTTAACTCCAGCGTCCGTACTAACTTCGTACTATAAACACGCCCCATCATCGGAAAATACGCAAACAATACGGACGCCAGAATCGCCGCTACGAAAAGGTCTTTGGTACGACCGGAAGTTGTCACTATGCACATGCGCAGTGCGTTTTTTACGGCGATTTTACGCTTACGATCAGCGTTAGATCGCCTGCGAGCGTAGGTCTGGATCAGGCCCGTTGTCTCCATGAGGATGTCCAGAAGAGACATTTATTTCTAAGGACCAGATTTACTAATCTGCTGGTTTGGAAAAGAGGATTCTAGATCTCATTTGACTATTACATACTAGAGAATGTCAGCTAGAATCTGATTGGTTGCTATGGGCAACATCTCCACTTTTCCAAGCCCTCAGCTTAGTAAATCTGGTCCCCAAGCCTTGCAAACCCCCCTCTCCTTCTATATCTCTCAAACCAACCCCCTCTACCCCTTAATATCTCCAAAGAACTCCACCTGAATCTCATCATCCCTCACGCACCCTTCATCTCTTCAACCCCCAATCTTCGCCTTCCATCTCCAGTCCCCCGCCCTCTTCCCCGGGATCTCTTCAACACCCTGTCATCCCGTATTTCTCCAACCCACACTGCCACTGGATCACACCGACCCCCTACTCCCCATGAATCTCTCCAACTCCCATTCCATCTGTATGTCTCTATCACCCTCTATAACCTTCCCCATACCCTCCAACATGACCCATTCCATTAGGTACAAATTCCTCTGCTTTTCAGTTTCCAACTATTAGTTACTATGGTAACCACCTTTGTTTAAAAGGGAAATCGTTTTTTAAATATCAGCTAATTCATTTAAACCAGGGGAGTGACAGTTGGAAGCTCAGGTTCGGATTAAACTGTGCCTAATGGAATGGGTCATGTTGGAGAGTCTGCTTAACCCATCTTTGCTCTCTCCCCTTTTCTTCTTCCTGTTTAGCGGTTTCTCCTCCAGTATCCCTGTACCCCCTTCACTACGCTACTGGGTGAATCCATCCGGCAGTTGTTTTTTGGCTCAAAGCTAGATCTGAAATCCATCTACCTCTCTTATGAAAACCGCAATGACCATCCATTCTCATGGCTCGTAGACGGTGAATATTCTCTAAAAGGCTCTTTCAGGGCAATAAATTCCAGCACATAATCATTTTAGTGTCTTTGAGCCAGACAACACCGCTAGCCTTGAAAGAGCTCTCATTTTCATTCAGTTATTCCGATTTATTCCAAAACCGTGTTCCTTAAATTCATACTTTGTCAGCTTTTCTAAAAGCTTCATAAAGAGGTTTATCAAGGCATGCCTAATTATAAGCGTGTACGTTTCCTCATTGTATTTTGACTTTTCCTTTCTTAAATCTTGTATTTACTTTTATTTTTAATCTACCCAAAGAACATGTGAAGTCTGTAATATTACTACACAGGTCTGTCTTGGGCTGTCTTTAACGGATTTAGGTCAAATTCAATAGTAATTTGCCATGAGGCAAGATGGTTGACTGGCCTGGCTACAAAATCTAAAGCCAAAGTAGCCACTAACGCCTCTATCTACACTTGTAACAAATCAAATTATTGTCTATTTGGATTGAATTGATTGGATTGATCCGCTTTACCTGGGAGCCACTTAATAAGAAGAATAATAATTGTGTTTTGTTTTTCCTGCACTGCAAAGGAATCATATAGCTAATATAGGTCGGGATCTTGTATTCTGAATTTTACTCAACTTTTCTATATAAGAATTATAGTGGTCTCCTTATATCCCTCCCCCCTAATAACTGTTATTAGGAGAAGAATCATGGAGGTATATATTGAAGATTCCAGTGGGCTCGAAGATCTTCCTGGGAGCTCGCTGGAAAGGTGAGTACTCATAATCATCAATTATATGCTAGCCAGGCTCGAGGAGATGAACACCATAAGCGTTAATTTTAGTAAGGGATGGCTAAGGGGCCATAAGGGGATGAGGAGCTAGTGTGAGGGTCATATGGCTGGATCCAGATTTAAGAAGGAGCTTGAAATTAGGGACCTGATTCACACTTAAGAATCTTCTTAAAATAAGAACTTAAAGTCACACCTGGGCTAAACCATGTTGATTGCAGGGGAGTCATATTTCATCTGTTGCAAACAGTAGTGTTGAGAGGTGGTGATATTTCCCAGCCCAAGTCTAAATAACAGTGTGATAGTAAAGCTGGTCAGTATCTGTTTTCAGTAAACAATTCAAAGATATATCCCTGCATGCAAAGAATACAATTAACTTGCCTCCCCCCGAAACCAACATAGTTTAGCCCAGGTGTAACTTTAAATTCTTATTTTCAATCTCTGAATTAGGGCCTTTATTGCAGATTTTACATTATGTATAAAACAGTGGTTTATAAATTATTAAGGTCTTTTCTTATTTAACAATTACATACATTTTGTGTATTTATAGTAAAGTGCAGCCAAAGGCTAATAATAATAATAATGGTGAATTTGGATTCAGCCCAGAGTGAGGGTGGAGGGGGCGGGGAGGGGTAAGGAGCAGGAAGGGGATGAGGTGCTAGTGTCAAGGTCATAATGTGGGAACAGGGAGGGGTAGAGGGCATGAATGGAATGAGGTATTAGTGTATTTAGGTTCTTAATTATATGCAACTAGTAGTGACGCGACTCCCCTGACACGCACCCAGTTTTCAGCTTCTTAACTGACTTAATATTGTCATAGGGCTACCTTATCTTTAGGTTCTTAGTTGTGTGCGTAGGGCGGCTATTTAAGAACATTTCTGCATAACCGCACCCATATTTCCTCATTTATATGCCGCCCTCCACCCAATCTTCTTATCTTCATTCTTAACTTTACCCAGCACGCCCCTCCCTTCTTAAGTCACTACGAACCTAGAGGAAATATGTTCGTAAGGGTGTTTCAGAGACGCCCCGTTCTTAAGTCCTACGTAAATTACGTATATTAAGGTACTATATCTGTGCATCTTCTTAAATATATGCACCTAAAAAGCTGCATTTTCTTATCTGTGAATCAGGTACATAGTGAGGGAAGAGGGAGAGAAAGAGATTCCTGATTCCATTGGGGTAGATCCAGAACTACGTGTGTGCGTACGTATTTTAGCTGTGCGTATTTTCGTACGCGTAAGGTCGCTACACTCCCCACGGCACACCCCTTGCACGGACGTATTTTCTCAAATTACGTGACCCAAACCCTACCTTAACTTTTCCTAACGTAACAGCATACGTCCGCTAACGTGCGTACAGACTACACGAACGTACGCAGCTTAGTACGCCCATACTGTACACTTTAAATACCACCCCCCGCCTACTTCACGTAAAACGCACATATTGTTCACTAACGTAAATTTGGCACGCCCACACGTAAGTATTTACGTTTGCAATACGTGAATCACCCATACGTTCGAAAATACGCTACGTGAATGTGCGTATTTTCTGTGGTGCGCATGCGCAGTGCGTACAAATCTGCAAATTTACGTCTCCGCCACACGTAAATTCGCGGAAATGCGTAGTTCTGGATCTGCCCCATTGTTAGTAACTAGTATTCACCAAGAAGAGGTTGTTCTAGAGGTGTAAAAGTGCTGATATAGAGGCATCCTCCTGTTCTCCAGCACAATGATGAATCTGTGGTTTAGTAGGTTATGCCGGGAGTACAGAGAACCCGGGAAAGGGGACCGGAATCATCCGGGGAATATTGGGTGACATTTTTCTGCTTGTTAAAGATTATTGCTGTTGTAGTTACAGAATTGGCCCCACAACATGGTTGACCCCACTTGTAAGAGCTACTGTAATTGGCTATTAAGCTTATTTTGCAATGCTTATTAAGGAGATAACCATAAAACAGAACATCTCCAAGGGATGATTTACCAGTTTACAAGGGAGATAACGACTTTCTGTGTTGCAGGAAATCTTCTCTTTGCACAGTTATTACTAAACACTGTTTTGGTGCTGGGTAATTTGTAGCTGTTATTTCAGGGTTACCGACTTTTAAAGGCTTCTCTCCGGAAGATCCCGGAGGGAAGACTTAGATGCATGCAGGAGGCTGGGCTCAACGGTGTGATTTATGCAAATCGTGTCATTTAGCGCCGCCCCTGACCATCAATTATTCCTTTTCATAGGGATGGGGGTGGGGCTTGATGATGTAATTTGCATCATCAAGTCCCTCCCTTTCCCTAGCAACACTAGTAAATTAGTGTTGCCAGGAAGGGGGGCAGGAATTGAGGTGGTTTCATGGGGGTATATTTACTAAGCTTGATTTTGCACAAAGCACCTAAACTCCATGGACTTTGTCGGCGATTATTCAATCACCGTATTCACTAAAGGCAAAGTCCCAGGACATGAGCCTTTAGCAAAATCGACACATCAAACATCGCTTCACAAAAAATCGTCCAGCTGCTTGCCATATAAAACATACCAATCGCAGGATTCACTAAAGACGATTTTACTAAATCACCTTTAGTTCACCCGGAAAGTGCTGCAAAAGAAAGTGCCTTGTGTGTGTTCATTGAACACAGTTTACCAGAAAAACACGTCAATGACATGTGACGTGTTTTTCTCTGTCAAGCGCAGCATGGTTATAAGGCATGGCTGCGCTGATAGAACTACAAGGCTCAGCATTGCTGACCCTTGTATTAATATCAGCGCCAGCATGTTAAGCCTTCTAAGCATGCTGCACTGTAGCCGGTAAAAAAAAAAAACTGTGCCAAAAAAACATACAGAATATACATTTCCAGACATGTCAGAATAAAATAAATTTACAATCCATAATCCCCATAGCATGTAAAATTAACACACGTGCCACACTGTTTTTTACTAAACTTCTTGTTAAGTTCAGTGTGTTGAATAAAGAAATAAAAAATATTTCTGACTCACCGTTTCGCTGTCCTCATTCTTGGAAAGAGTTTCTCGTGGTTTATTCTTTCTTTGCAGTTAATCTTCTCCTGTTGATTGTAGAATCTTGTCTGCTTGCTTGTAGAAGATATTCTGGTCCCTCCTTCTGCTCTTCGGCCTCTTCTGGCACTTGCCCCGACGACATGCTCCCTTTTCTTCTTTGGCACCGCTACTAATGACCATTCGGTCAGTAGAGGACACCCTTTTATAGAAATTATGATGTCATAAACACTAGAGCGCTCACTAGAGCCCATTAATGTAAATGACGCCATCATTTCTATGAAAGGGTGCCCTCTAGTGTCCGAATGGTCATTAGTAGCGGCGCCCAAGAAGAGGAGGGAGCATGTCGTCGGGGCAAGTGCCAGAGGAGGCCAAAGAGCAGATGGAAGGACCGGATCATCTTCTTCAAGCAAGCGGATAAGATTCTTCAATCAACAGGAGAAGATTAACTTCAAAGAAAGAATAAACTACGAGAAACTGTTCCCAAGAATGATGACAGCGAAACGGGGAGTCATAAATATTTTTTTATTTCTTTATTCAACACACTTAACTTAACAAGTTAATAAAAAAAAAACAGTATGGGACCTGTCTTAATTTTACATGCTATGGGGAATTATTAGGGATTGTAAATGTTTTTTTATTCTGACATGTCTGGAAATGTATATTCTTTATGTTTTTTTGCCACTGTGTTTTTATTTTATTTTATTACCGGCTACAGCGCAGCCTGCTTAGAAGGCTTAACATGCTGAACCTTGTAGTTCTATCAGCGCAGCCATTCTAATCCTTATAACCATGCTGCGCTTGGGCTTTTTTTTGGTCAGAAAGTGACAGCGATTTACTCCTTGAAAAATCGATGCATATCGATGGCGAATTAAATTCGCCTGTCAAAAGCATCTGTTTATGAATCCCTCAATTTTTATACATAAATCGCGGGGAAATCGCAGTGATGGCTGGTGATTCATAATCGCCAGCCAAAACCAACCTTAGTAAATATACCCCATGGAAACCACGAGCCTCAAGTCCCTTGTGGGAGATTTGCCGGCTCTCCCAGGATACCGGGAGAACTGCCCCAATTTCATGAGTCTCCCGGACATTCCGGGAGAGTCAGCAACTATGTGTTATTTCTGCTACATACAGGTGCACTGCAAACTATTGCAATTACGGCCCTGTTCTTGGCTTTAGGCATCATTTAGAAAGCCCATTTCCTTCAGGGTTGACGACTTTTTAAGTAGAACTTCAGCCACTGATCGCTCAGCTTCAGAACACTGTTTATAAATACGTTACCAGCAGCCAATCAGGTTCTAGTAATCATTTTGGTGACTTTTCCTGGTTAGACGCCCCGTTACCATTAAGTTTAGCATAGGACAATGAAACATAATGCTGCTATTATGCTGAGACATGGTGGCCAACTTTTGCAAATTAATTTAAGGAAGATTGTGATTGGACAATCTAGGCGCTGCACCAAAGGGGTGTGTCCTATACAATAAAAGGGGTGTGTTTAATGACATCTTAGCCTCTGTGAAAATGGCCGCCTCCGTAGGCCTTAATGTAGGG
>WWET01001123.1:306645-324492 GCA_011038615.1 Limnodynastes dumerilii | reverse complement strand
TTTTGGTGGTGATGTGAAACCGCCACTTCCGGTAGACCCGGGTCAAGAGACCCGGGACTTCAACACGGGAAAAAAGAAGGGTTTTTCGTGTTAAACCCGGGAAGGGTGGGTTCTTAAAATGCGGCCAGTTTCTTTTGAACACGGGTTTTTCATTTCTGGAACTTGATTGGATGTTTATCTGGCGCTGGCGATCAAAAGCCAATCAAAGCCACTATCTGGAATGATTGACACTTTACTTTAAAGGCAGACCCGGGTTATTTGGTGGTAATGTGAAAAGGACAGACCCGGGAAATTCCCGGGTTTTTGGGTGGACTTATAACGCGGTTTTGAAAATGACACGGCAATGCTGCCAGAAAAAACCCGGGTACAAAATACCGGGTTTTTCAAAGGTGGTGATGTGAAAGCGGTATTAGTTGCTCTTCTTTGCACAGTCCCAAACTAAAATGATGAGCGTTTCGCATGAGCTTCTTTTAAAGTGTGCAAAGTCATTATGAAACAATGTACTTTATAATTTGCTGCTCGTTCTTTGATTAATTGATAATGAATATTTACTGTTTGTTTGTTGCAATTTTTTTTAAAGACATTTATTACAGTGATAAGATCATTACAGTGATACAGAAACATAGCAACGGACAGAGATGGAGGAATTTTTTTTCAATATAGTTTCCACTAAGCAAAAAAAGAAAACCATCCACAATCCCATTTTTAAAATGTGCGTTTAAAACCAAAGATTTCGTAACAAGCTGTATTATATTTTTCTTTGTTCACCTTTCAAACTTAAAATCTCACATAACTGCTGTTTTTAAATGTTCCTCGCAGTCTGAGGGCATAAGACCTTTATAATTATGTAGCTGACGACAAGGAATGGATCTAGCTGTGAACGTGAGAGCCGAATAATATCAGAAGTACAGTAATTGTGTGGTTTTTATTTCATCAGGTGACTCATTTTCATGCCCCCCTATGGACTGTGCTGGGTCTGTGAGTGTATTCGGGGGGCATCATGCTCAGATGCGAGGATACCCTGACTCCAGAATGCCTTCTGTAGCTGTTACAAAACAGAAAGGAATTCTGGGTAAAGGTAGAGAAGAAATAGGAATATGTCCATATTATTCAGACGTTAATGCGCATAATGGATTTTGCAGAAAACGTGTTTGTGTCCGTCCATCAAAACTCGATTCCGGGAAAACCTCACATTGATAAACTTGAAGAATTTGGCAGGGTAACTTTGCTGATTAATGCCACAATATTTATATTTCTGGTGTTTGTATGTAGTTCAAAAGTGTGACATATATGCCCAGCAAGTGACACTGAAGACTCATGGTATAAATATAAAGACACACACACACAGAATTTGGCACGGTAGCTTTGCTGATTAATGTCACAATATTTATATTTGTGGTGTTTGTATGTACACACACACACAAGCACACACACACACACACACACAGACACTGGTGTAATTGCTGAGGAAGCAGTACACACAGATACCTATACACACACATGATACCTTAATTTAAATAAAAATATTGTACTTCAATATTAAATAAAACATTTGATGTTAATAGGAAACTGGCTTAGATTGAAAACTAAAGACCCTCTCCAGACTTTTTTGGAAAATTTCCCAACAGTCAGTTTGGAAAATGTCCACTTTCATGAGCTGCACAGACATCTTGAATGCAAAACCGCTAGATCCCATTTCCCAAGTTGCTCCCTCTCCTCTCTCCTTCCTGTTCCTCGATCCCACCCCCAGCCACCGCAGTGGATAGGGACAGATCAGATACAATGGTAGCCTGCACTGTCTTAGTGTATACAGAGATTACCTCTACAATCTGCCAACATTGCTCTCACAGACAATGATAACTGGCTCAACTGAACTATGTACATCAGTACATGGTTGATGCAACAATAATACTTCCCAATTAAAGCTGCAATATCCTAAAAGGATTTTTACTGTGCAGTATATGTAGTGCAATATATATTTTATAATAGCATTTATTTGTTTGTATATTTATATTGTATAATTTCAGATTATTTATAGGAATAATGTGGAAACCGACCTTCTTTTAAATTCCAGCCTTTGCTCCATTGCACAATATAGAAAGTGACTGAATCGCTGGAAAGTTGATTAAAACTGGAACTACAAGTGGTCTTGTAAAAGCCATTTTGAATTAAGCCAATGTATTTACATGAAATATAGAAATATATAAATATTATGTATTATTGTACAAGTGATTAGAGATTTAGGGCTGTATCCAGACTTAAGAAGGAGCTTTGAAATTAAGGGCCTGATTCAGAGATCCGTTGGCGATTGGGCCGCAAATATACGCACCTTAGTGGCAGGTCGGAGCAGGTTACACCCACCTGAAAAAACAGTCACTCCCCTCGCAACCTCCGGCCGGACCTAAACTTACACCTGCATTGACTTGCCCTATCTGGCCGCACTCACTTCCGACCTTATGTGTATTAGTTGCGTATATTTTGTCTTATTAAATTCAGTTGGCCCACACATTTAAATGGCGACTTTTAGGTAAAAAAATAAACAAATAAAAAATAACCTGAAAATATCATGTTTAACAATGTTGAAACATCTATTATCAGAACTCCTTCAAAAAAACTTCTAATTTCTGTTGAGTTTTTAACGTTCAGCGCTTTTCAACATTCAGCGATTCTGTTGGAAACATAATGTGACATTAGAATACACCCACTGTTCACACATCTATTCTCATGAGTAAGAGCTGCAATCTTATTCATCTGTTGTTCCATTTTTCAAGTTTCTTTCTCTTAACTTTGTCTAAACAGAATGTATTTTGACCCAGCATTGAGTTTGAAATTTGCTAGATGGCAACATTCAAAATGCAAAGTCATATGTCAGATCATAGATACTTTTAAGTTACACTCGTGCTATAATAATTGCTCAGTAGATCCATTTTTTAATATATTTTTTTTACTTTTTTTAACACACACAAAATGGAGGTTTCTCAAATTAATTTATAATCTAGAGCAGGTGCTAGTAAAGTATGGGGAAATTTCACAGATACAAAAAAAAAAATCCCCCCTCCAGCACTCTTACAATTAACCAGTAAGCAATCATGACATTCTATTTTTTAAAATAAAAGTCAGATATATTTTTTACATACATTTGCAAATATATGATAAGCCACCAGCCACTTACATTATACATTATACAGATATATGATAAGCCACCAGCCACTTACATTATACAGATATATGGTAAGCCACCAGCCACTTACATTATACATTATACAGATATATGATAAGCCACCAGCCACTTACATTATACATTATACAGATATATGATAAGCCACCAGCCACTTACATTATACATTATACAGATATATGATAAGCCACCAGCCACTTACATTATACATTATACAGATATATGATAAGCCACCAGCCACTTACATTATACATTATACAGATATATGATAAGCCACCAGCCACTTACATTATACATTATACAGATATATGATAAGCCACCAGCCACTTACATTATACAGATATATGGTAAGCCACCAGCCACTTACATTATACATTATACAGATATATGATAAGCCACCAGCCACTTACATTATACATTATACAGATATATGATAAGCCACCAGCCACTTACATTATACATTATACAGATATATGATAAGCCACCAGCCACTTACATTATACATTATACAGATATATGATAAGCCACCAGCCACTTACATTATACATTATACAGATATATGATAAGCCACCAGCCACTTACATTATACATTATACAGATATATGATAAGCCACCAGCCACTTACATTATACAGATATATGGTAAGCCACCAGCCACTTACATTATACATTATACAGATATATGATAAGCCACCAGCCACTTACATTATACATTATACAGATATATGATAAGCCACCAGCCACTTACATTATACATTATACAGATATATGATAAGCCACCAGCCACTTACATTATACATTATACAGATATATGATAAGCCACCAGCCACTTACATTATACATTATACAGATATATGATAAGCCACCAGCCACTTACATTATACATTATACAGATATATGATAAGCCACCAGCCACTTACATTATACAGATATATGGTAAGCCACCAGCCACTTACATTATACATTATACAGATATATGATAAGCCACCAGCCACTTACATTATACATTATACAGATATATGATAAGCCACCAGCCACTTACATTATACATTATACAGATATATGATAAGCCACCAGCCACTTACATTATACATTATACAGATATATGATAAGCCACCAGCCACTTACATTATACATTATACAGATATATGATAAGCCACCAGCCACTTACATTATACATTATACAGATATATGATAAGCCACCAGCCACTTACATTATACAGATATATGGTAAGCCACCAGCCACTTACATTATACATTATACAGATATATGATAAGCCACCAGCCACTTACATTATACATTATACAGATATATGATAAGCCACCAGCCACTTACATTATACATTATACAGATATATGATAAGCCACCAGCCACTTACATTATACATTATACAGATATATGATAAGCCACCAGCCACTTACATTATACATTATACAGATATATGATAAGCCACCAGCCACTTACATTATACATTATACAGATATATGATAAGCCACCAGCCACTTACATTATACAGATATATGGTAAGCCACCAGCCACTTACATTATACATTATACAGATATATGATAAGCCACCAGCCACTTACATTATACATTATACAGATATATGATAAGCCACCAGCCACTTACATTATACATTATACAGATATATGATAAGCCACCAGCCACTTACATTATACATTATACAGATATATGATAAGCCACCAGCCACTTACATTATACATTATACAGATATATGATAAGCCACCAGCCACTTACATTATACATTATACAGATATATGATAAGCCACCAGCCACTTACATTATACAGATATATGGTAAGCCACCAGCCACTTACATTATACATTATACAGATATATGATAAGCCACCAGCCACTTACATTATACATTATACAGATATATGATAAGCCACCAGCCACTTACATTATACATTATACAGATATATGATAAGCCACCAGCCACTTACATTATACATTATACAGATATATGATAAGCCACCAGCCACTTACATTATACATTATACAGATATATGATAAGCCACCAGCCACTTACATTATACATTATACAGATATATGATAAGCCACCAGCCACTTACATTATACAGATATATGGTAAGCCACCAGCCACTTACATTATACATTATACAGATATATGATAAGCCACCAGCCACTTACATTATACATTATACAGATATATGATAAGCCACCAGCCACTTACATTATACATTATACAGATATATGATAAGCCACCAGCCACTTACATTATACATTATACAGATATATGATAAGCCACCAGCCACTTACATTATACATTATACAGATATATGATAAGCCACCAGCCACTTACATTATACATTATACAGATATATGATAAGCCACCAGCCACTTACATTATACAGATATATGGTAAGCCACCAGCCACTTACATTATACATTATACAGATATATGATAAGCCACCAGCCACTTACATTATACATTATACAGATATATGATAAGCCACCAGCCACTTACATTATACATTATACAGATATATGATAAGCCACCAGCCACTTACATTATACATTATACAGATATATGATAAGCCACCAGCCACTTACATTATACATTATACAGATATATGATAAGCCACCAGCCACTTACATTATACATTATACAGATATATGATAAGCCACCAGCCACTTACATTATACAGATATATGGTAAGCCACCAGCCACTTACATTATACATTATACAGATATATGATAAGCCACCAGCCACTTACATTATACATTATACAGATATATGATAAGCCACCAGCCACTTACATTATACATTATACAGATATATGATAAGCCACCAGCCACTTACATTATACATTATACAGATATATGATAAGCCACCAGCCACTTACATTATACATTATACAGATATATGATAAGCCACCAGCCACTTACATTATACATTATACAGATATATGATAAGCCACCAGCCACTTACATTATACAGATATATGGTAAGCCACCAGCCACTTACATTATACATTATACAGATATATGATAAGCCACCAGCCACTTACATTATACATTATACAGATATATGATAAGCCACCAGCCACTTACATTATACATTATACAGATATATGATAAGCCACCAGCCACTTACATTATACATTATACAGATATATGATAAGCCACCAGCCACTTACATTATACATTATACAGATATATGATAAGCCACCAGCCACTTACATTATACATTATACAGATATATGATAAGCCACCAGCCACTTACATTATACAGATATATGGTAAGCCACCAGCCACTTACATTATACATTATACAGATATATGATAAGCCACCAGCCACTTACATTATACATTATACAGATATATGATAAGCCACCAGCCACTTACATTATACATTATACAGATATATGATAAGCCACCAGCCACTTACATTATACATTATACAGATATATGATAAGCCACCAGCCACTTACATTATACATTATACAGATATATGATAAGCCACCAGCCACTTACATTATACATTATACAGATATATGATAAGCCACCAGCCACTTACATTATACAGATATATGGTAAGCCACCAGCCACTTACATTATACATTATACAGATATATGATAAGCCACCAGCCACTTACATTATACATTATACAGATATATGATAAGCCACCAGCCACTTACATTATACATTATACAGATATATGATAAGCCACCAGCCACTTACATTATACATTATACAGATATATGATAAGCCACCAGCCACTTACATTATACATTATACAGATATATGATAAGCCACCAGCCACTTACATTATACATTATACAGATATATGATAAGCCACCAGCCACTTACATTATACAGATATATGGTAAGCCACCAGCCACTTACATTATACATTATACAGATATATGATAAGCCACCAGCCACTTACATTATACATTATACAGATATATGATAAGCCACCAGCCACTTACATTATACATTATACAGATATATGATAAGCCACCAGCCACTTACATTATACATTATACAGATATATGATAAGCCACCAGCCACTTACATTATACATTATACAGATATATGATAAGCCACCAGCCACTTACATTATACATTATACAGATATATGATAAGCCACCAGCCACTTACATTATACAGATATATGGTAAGCCACCAGCCACTTACATTATACATTATACAGATATATGATAAGCCACCAGCCACTTACATTATACATTATACAGATATATGATAAGCCACCAGCCACTTACATTATACATTATACAGATATATGATAAGCCACCAGCCACTTACATTATACATTATACAGATATATGATAAGCCACCAGCCACTTACATTATACATTATACAGATATATGATAAGCCACCAGCCACTTACATTATACATTATACAGATATATGATAAGCCACCAGCCACTTACATTATACAGATATATGGTAAGCCACCAGCCACTTACATTATACATTATACAGATATATGATAAGCCACCAGCCACTTACATTATACATTATACAGATATATGATAAGCCACCAGCCACTTACATTATACATTATACAGATATATGATAAGCCACCAGCCACTTACATTATACATTATACAGATATATGATAAGCCACCAGCCACTTACATTATACATTATACAGATATATGATAAGCCACCAGCCACTTACATTATACATTATACAGATATATGATAAGCCACCAGCCACTTACATTATACAGATATATGGTAAGCCACCAGCCACTTACATTATACATTATACAGATATATGATAAGCCACCAGCCACTTACATTATACATTATACAGATATATGATAAGCCACCAGCCACTTACATTATACATTATACAGATATATGATAAGCCACCAGCCACTTACATTATACATTATACAGATATATGATAAGCCACCAGCCACTTACATTATACATTATACAGATATATGATAAGCCACCAGCCACTTACATTATACATTATACAGATATATGATAAGCCACCAGCCACTTACATTATACAGATATATGGTAAGCCACCAGCCACTTACATTATACATTATACAGATATATGATAAGCCACCAGCCACTTACATTATACATTATACAGATATATGATAAGCCACCAGCCACTTACATTATACATTATACAGATATATGATAAGCCACCAGCCACTTACATTATACATTATACAGATATATGATAAGCCACCAGCCACTTACATTATACATTATACAGATATATGATAAGCCACCAGCCACTTACATTATACATTATACAGATATATGATAAGCCACCAGCCACTTACATTATACAGATATATGGTAAGCCACCAGCCACTTACATTATACATTATACAGATATATGATAAGCCACCAGCCACTTACATTATACATTATACAGATATATGATAAGCCACCAGCCACTTACATTATACATTATACAGATATATGATAAGCCACCAGCCACTTACATTATACATTATACAGATATATGATAAGCCACCAGCCACTTACATTATACATTATACAGATATATGATAAGCCACCAGCCACTTACATTATACATTATACAGATATATGATAAGCCACCAGCCACTTACATTATACAGATATATGGTAAGCCACCAGCCACTTACATTATACATTATACAGATATATGATAAGCCACCAGCCACTTACATTATTTTTTTTTGGCGTTGCAGCACTGATCATAACGCTCCATTTGGTGGATTTCAGCTGTCATTGACTGGTTTCTCAATATGCTTCATACATTAATGGGCACGATCTTCCAACTAGAAAGTCATTCTTATGCAAGCTGCAAAAGAGTGCTACAAAACGCTACTTGTAGACCATGCAAAGACCTGGTTATCAACTAGTGATATTTGTTTTCCCTGGATTGAAGGGAAGAAGCCTTTCACCAGGCCTGGCCAACCCATGGATCTCCCAGGTTTTGTAAAACTACAAATCCCAGCATGCTTTTTCAGTTTTCAGCTGTGCCTCTACAGTTGAAGCATGCCGGGACTCATAGTTTTACAACATCTGGCAGGTTGGCCAAGCCTGCCTTTGACTTTGGCGTTTACAACCCTTCTTTACCTGTGACTAATGGCAGTTCATACATAAATGTGAAATCCTCAAATAATCTTTCCAACCTACAGCCTAAAAAGCACCGAGCATCAAGCTCTCATCTCCCCCCTACACCACATGTCTATCTTCTGAATATGGGAGGTGCTGAATATCTGATTTCTGAAGCTGGCAAACACTTGGTAGCTGTTCATGTCCAATCAGTATTTACTTCCGGTTGTTTAAGAGGGCTGGGGGTGGTTGGGTATGGTACTAAGTTTATATAGATTTGTTATTCTACAATCCACTATAAGAGTGATGTTTAATTTCTTAGGTAAAGCAGGAACAGACCCCAATTCTGCAGCATGGGCAGCTTATTATGCTCACTATTACCAACAGCAAGCACCCCAGCCACCTGCAGCGCCATCTGCTGGACCAAGTACAACCCAAACTAATGGACAAGGTAGCAAACTCCTTTTTATTAAAAGGAAAGCTTCTTTCTGGTGAACAGCAAAGGGACAAAATGTGCGACCGTCCTGGGCTCCTACATCATTCCCACTGTTTTTGTTTGGTGTGAATGTTGTAGCTTCAGAAATCACTTTATCACACGCGTTTCTGGTGTTAGGCATCCAGTGGATTGCCCCCCTTTTAGGTGGCATGTTGGAGTTCTCTGCATACCTTACATGCTTTGCATGCACACGTGGAGTCCCTTAACTGGTTCATGGTTTTTCTTTCTAGATTAGATCCCTGTGTAATTTGAATTATGCCAACGTAACGATTTTATTTTGTGTTTTTGTTCTTAGTTGAGCCACCAGCTGCACCTCAAGCCGGGCAAGTGGACTATACAAAAGCATGGGAAGAGTATTACAAAAAAATGGGTAAGTAGCAAGTGCTCTGGGCCTGAGCGGCGTTTTGTAAATATCGCAACCTGTGGTGGGTTTTTTTTTTCTATTGCAAATTGGGTTCTCGCGGCAGGGATATGGGAGACTTGATTGACTCCACTGTTATAGCTTCCCATCTGTCTGTGATTAACTAACTTGAACTCTATGGAAAGATTCTTCAGAGCTGCAGTATCCTAAGCTTGGAGCATAATCTTTATAAACAACATGCAGCAATCTGTTACCTTGAATGGTGCATTTGGGAGTACTGAGTTTGTTTTGGCTTGTATCCATGTTGATGTGCAGCCTCTGTTTACAACGCCAGGCCCTTGTGTTTTAGAGGTGATGCTGAGAGGCTGGTGTATGTGTATGTGTGTAGTGTAGGTATATTAATGGAAATTATTTGTTTTCTGGTTTCTTAGGTCAGCAAGCGCCACCTCAAGATTATTCTAAAGCTTGGGAAGAATACTACAAAAAACAAGGCAAGTATAAAACACTGGTTTCCCACTTCAGTTCTTTATGGTGCTGTTATACATATAATATTTATTGAGCAATATGGTTCTTGTATGTGACCATATCTGAGCTAGCATACTAAAGGCTTATACCTGTTTGGACCATAAAATAAAGCTTAGTTGTAGCATGAAAAAAATAGGGGTAGGTGCAGAGCTACGTTTGCCGTATGTTTACTTGCGTAGCGTACCTTCTATACACTCCCCTAGGCACACCCCTTGAATGTACGTATTTTGTCAAGATACGCTTTTCACACCTTACCTTAACTTTTGGTGACGTAACCGCAGTGATCCGGTACGTATGGTATGGGCAACACGTATTTACGCAGCTAAGCACGCCCATACTGTACACTTTAAATACAAACCCCCCACCTACTTCACGTATTTCAGACGTATTTTGGACTCACATAAAATTGGCATGCCCACACGTAAGTATTTACGTGACACATACGTGAATGGCCCATACGTTCACAATTACGCTACGTTACCGAGCGTATTTTCTATGGTGCGCATGCGCAGTACTCACAAAAACGCGATTTTACGTCTCCACAGCGCGTAAATTCGCTCACAAGCGTTGTTCTGGATCTGGCCCATTGTCCTCAGGCGAGTGGGGGAAACACATAAGCACAAATTTATAGTATGTCACATCACCAGGCATATTCCTTGGTTAACTAACACCTGCAAGCTGCATTAGCAATCCCATCAGCTGCGCAGTATCTTGCTCCCACTGTTGGGTTGTAAAATGTTAGAATCTAGTGTGACCTATATCTCATGCATCAGCGGAGTAATGTGTATCAGTAGCAGCACAATGCCCGAAAACATATTCAGAAAATAGAAAAAAAAAAGATAAAACACATCTAACAAACATCTATGATTTTCTCTGTTATTTCCATAAGAAACGTCTGGTCATTTGAAAACGCAACATTATCAATGCAGTGTACTGTGTAAGTCTGGGTTAGAGAACTTAGAATGTAGGCCCGTATAAAATATACGTCCAGTGTTTAGCGATTTTTACTACTGCACATGCGTGGTCATTTTTTAACGTAATCTACGTATCTTTTTCTTACGTAGATTGTGTAAATGCGGTAGATAAAATTTGTACGCATGCACAGTAGTAAAAATCGCTAAACACCGGGCCAGACCCTTATGTTATTATTCTGTTATTATTCTGCTGATTAACGTCTATTGCTATGGCGCCACAGGCAAAATAGTCCCGGTTCCAAGAGCCATGCCGCTTTAATCCCTTTATCTTCTGGTGTGGTGCTGAGCAGTCTTTGGTAATACACATCTTTTGTGTCACAATGCAAGGATGAGACAGTGCTAAACATGAGGTTTCACCAGGAAGAATAATGACTGGACAGTGGACGCACTACATGCTACGGACACATAACCTGTCATATCCTTTCCCATAGTCCTGCCTACAAGTGTCGTCACTGCATCGTGAACGATTCCACGATTATCGTTAAATGGGCGTACACTATGCGATTTTACAAGTTACCGCACGGTTTCACACGACAATAATCAAACATTTAACACGATGAAATCATCGAATGAAAGCGCCTTTGGAACGATTATCGTTCGGTCGATCCAAAAATCGCTACCATACACTACATCGATATTTCGTTCAATTACACGATAATTGCACGATCGGCCAGATAATCGCTCTAGTGTATGTGAATGTAAATATTCTCTGTAAAGCGCTACGTAATCTGAGAGCGCTATATAAAAACCCGTTAGTAAATAAATAAATAAATTGCTACATAGAATGTACTTAACCCCAGAAAGATTACATAAAATATGGCCCGCGCAGTCTAAGTTTTGCTGAAGAGGCCGTGGTAACGTTGGCACTATCCTGCACATTTTTTGGGAGTGCCCCGTACTTCAGCAAACGTGGAAGGCGGTATCTCATCTAATTAAAAGGATGTTGAATTCAGATCTAGCGTTATCCCCATCAACAATACGTTCGTTTTACGTGAAGTAGGTGGAGGTTTGTATGTAAAGTGTACAGTATGGGCGTGCTAAGCGGCGTACGTTCAAGTGTACAGTATGGGCGTGATAAGCAGCATACGTTCATGTAGTCTATACGTCCGTTAGCGGACATACGCTGTTACGCGAAAAAAGGTAGGGTTTGGGAAGCGGAAATCGGTGAATTCAAGGGGTGTGCCTAGGGGAGTGTATAGAACATACGCGTGCGAAAATACGTTACGCCTGGAAACAT
Organism: Limnodynastes dumerilii; assembly: GCA_011038615.1. Lineage (NCBI taxonomy): Eukaryota > Metazoa > Chordata > Amphibia > Anura > Limnodynastidae > Limnodynastes > Limnodynastes dumerilii. The sequence goes on along the minus strand of WWET01001123.1, from coordinate 311,626 downwards.
ATTGCACACGTAGTTCTGGATCTACCCCTGTATTCAGAGATCCATTCTCCTGTGGAGTTGTGTGCGTATTTTTAGGTACGTTTTAACGGCGGATGCGTAGTACCTTTATTTACGTAAGTTACCTTGAATATACGCACGTAAGTGCACTTGAATTGCTGACATACGTACGGATAAGTGGCGTAGAAATACGTGTTTGAAAATTTACATGAAAGTGGGTGCTGGGAGGAATTTAAATATACGTTTGAGGGCGCAGCTATGCTGAATCGCACGTATGGAAGACATAAACGCACGTAAGTACACACTTAAAAAACAGTGGTCTATGGAGGTGTAAGTCTACGATTGCACGGCTGGGAGAGGGGAGTGTCCTGGGTGTTGGTGGGTGTGGCCTTGCTACGTGCGTGCATATTATTGCGTGCTTTTACAAAACGGATCTCTGAATACGGCCCTAGCTCCCTAGTGATTGCTTTGGTCCTGAGATTCCGGCAGACATAACCTAATGGCTTCCCAAGACTCCAGCATTTGCTTCGAAGGATTCGGATCATGAATAAAGAGAATGAACATTTTTTTTACTTAGCTTTTTTTCCCTGGATTTTGTTATAAATATCTAATGTAATGTACTGCATATGCATTGTGCGGAGATGAAAGGATTATGGTAATGCAATTCAGCTGTATGTTTAATGGGGAGGTTTAGATAAAGTCCTTTGGGAACAGGTGATAGAGACAATTAAAACTGTATAAAGTTAAAAAAAGGACAGCCCTAACTACGTCCTCTGGGATAACTGCAGAAATCTATCACTAATTGGACAAGATAGCTCACATGTGAAGCCTAATATTTACTTTTTCCTTATCACATCGCAGTAAAGTAATTCCAGCCCTGCAGAGCAATGCGCTGTTATGTTTGTTGACTAAGTATGTAAACAATTTAGTTGCGGCGTTTCATGCTGTAAACCTGTTGGAGGAAACGATTCTCTCCTGCATTGCTGGGGATTTGTCACGGTTTTGTTCCTCGGTAATTTATGCTTCTATTTTTTTTTTATAATGGGAAGACTTTTGTGTTACAGATGTTGGAATGGACCATGAGTCAATCTCTCCTTTATATAGAGAGGACAGCAGGATGGTCTGAAGGCAGAATGATGGTAAACAGTCAATTTCCGTGTTCTAAATGTGTAAATTCTCGCGCGAGCGTGCTGAAAATGCATGTTGTAACTTATCAGTCTGCACTACGAATGATCCTGGTTTGTGCAATGGAAGCCTTTTGAACTGAAGCAAGAAGACCCGACATGCATACGATCTTCATTACCAATTTTCCGTGGGGTGGGTGTGTAAAGGTTAAGGTAGGAAAACAGGAGTGCCTACATGTGAGTGGGGTGTGGGTCCCCTCTAAGAAGGGACCTCTTACGATAGGGCCATTCTCTCCCAGCCAATTTTAGAACTGGCTGGGACAGGGTCGTAACTAGAGGTGTGCGATAGGGGAGGTCGCCCAGGGCGCAAATCTTAAGGGAGCACCAGTAAGGTAATATTTATGGTTAAATTGGCTTGAAATTCAGGGTCCGGTGGTACCATTTTTCCTTCTTGCCCCTGGCGCTAAAATATCTAGTTTCGGCTCTGGGCTGGGATATTGATTGCTTATGCCTCGATGAGGCATAGCAATCGATTCCCGGAGCACAGAATACAGTGCACCGATAGGTAAGTGGAAAACTAACCCCTACCCTTCCCCTAATTCTGACCCTTACCCTAACTCTCCCTTCCCTGCAGCCTAACCCTAACCCTCCCTTCTCCCTAGCCTGACCCTAACCCTCCCTTCCCTGCAGCCTACGTTACTATTACATGCTAGCTTGCTAATCTAATTGGCTGCTATGGGCAACATCTCCACTTTTCCTTAGTAAATCTGGCCCCTGGAATTTAAGATTGGACTGTCAGAACTTGGATTATGCTGTATAGGAGTTACCATGGCATTCTGAATTCTGGACCTGGACCAGTGCCCTTAATTGTCCATGAGTCATGCAAAGTTTGTTGACATAGAAACAGAATTTGATGAAAGGTAAGAGTCACTTAGCCCATTCGGTTGGACCATTTTCTATTATTTAATTTTTTTTAAACTAGAATAGTTGCTCATGTCAAATGCTGTATTTTCGATGCAAGATGTGTTAATAAAAACTAGAACTGCCCTAACCCAATGTAATCCTCAGCTTTGTTTAGAATTTAGGAAATCCTTATATTTTACAAGCAAATTTAAATAATTCTACTGCTGAATGGGGGGATTTTCCACAGATCCATTACCCTTTCAGTGAAGTAACATTTCCTGGTCTCTAATACTGCTCTACCTGTGAGGAATGTTTCCTCCCTATATCTCGTTAAACCCTTTGATATATTTTAAAGCTTCTAAAATTCCCCCCTCTTCCTTCTCGGCTACGTTCCCTTTTTAAAGTCTTTCTTAGTATGTTTATGATGCAGGCCATGCGCCCTTTTAGTTGCTCTTATAGAAGCATATAGACCACCCTGTTATGGTGAAGTACACAGTATGAACTGCGGGGGGCAATGTAGCCCCCTGACGCTTCCTCCACCAATCAGTTCTCCAGAGACAGAGATGGTGGCAGCGGTGGGATAGCTGAATATTGGTTAAACAAATAATATAGTTGTGTCTATTTTACGCATGAGACTGGAAAATGATAATCCTTAGTTTGAGGTCACAACCATGACAAGTTCCAAGCAGTAATTGCTATTTGTAGAATACTAAGTAGTTAAATGGGGTATAGCGCTAAAAAAATATTAAATATAAAAATCTATTTAGGGGACGTAGTGATGAAAGAAAAATATAACACACAGCAAGCATAAATTCATAAAACTAATAAGACATAATTACAATAAAACTTACATTTAAAATGTGCACATAAAGACCTCTCCAAATAAATGTAATAATGGCATTAATATAACCGAGGTATTATCAATAACAGTCCATTAATCTCCAAGAGGTTACTCACCTCTCCTACAGCGGGTCCGGCGGCGCTTTCCGAAAATGAATGGGTGGGTATGTCGATCGGCCCCTCACCCATTCAGAAAAAAAAGCTAAAATGGCTGCTATTTGAAATAGAGGCAGCCGATAATGAACTTTCAACTGTCTCTACTTCAGAAAGACAGCCATCGTACCGGGGACGAACATCAGGTATGGTTTAAGGTTAGGCTGAGGTACAGAGGGTCAGGCTGTGGAGAGGGGAGGGTTAAGGTCAGGCTGAGGTACAGAGGGTCAGGCTATGGAGAGGGGAGGGTTAAGGTTAGGCTGAGGTACAGAGGGTCAGGCTGTGGAGAGGGGAGGGTTAAGGTTAGGCTGAGGTACAATGGGTCAGGCTGTGGAGAGGGGAGGGTTAAGGTTAGGGGGAGGTACAGGGATGGGATGGGGAGGGTTAAGGTTAGGCTGAGAGATGGGGATGGTTAGGGTTATTGTAAGGGGAGGGTTAAGGCTATGAGGAGGAATATGTACCTGTTCCTGTTGGACTCTTCAGAAACACAAATATCGCGGGAATGATGCTGTCTCACTGTAAACTGCCGAAAACTCACGTCATTTGTTGCTTGATTGCCGCAAAGTGATCAGTCGAAAGACAGATCATCGGAGCGTCCCTATGACAGTTACGCCAGATTTGGGTATAGTAATAGTGAACTGGATTCAGACCCCTGCACGTTTTACGTACGTGCGGGGGTCTGTACGTTCCGAGAGAGAGAGGGGAGTGCGCGCCCCGTCACCACCCCCCCTAAGCCTGCATTAACTCTATCGTGAGGACCGCTGATCCGCAGCAGTGTACACTGTGACCGCTTTAGCGGGCGGAGGAGAAGCACATCCCAATTCCTCAGAACTATAGTAACCCTAGCGTAACATCTGGAGGGCGCATGCACCTTGCGTGCTGAAGTGACCTGACGTTATTAGGTCACGATCTGGTCCAGAATTCACATTTTGTGCAACAAGTCTAAAGCATTTCTTTCTTTTTCCTAACACAATGCAAATACTTCACAGCGTATATATAGATATTTGGCATGGCTGAACCCTGCTAATTAAATGTGAGCACAAAGGTTTGGCAGAGATTCAGCCCAAGCAGAGGACATGCTGATAATCAACTCAAACGACGGAAAGAATCACAAACCGTTTTTCTTGTCGCGGCAATCCCAGACTTCTCTGCTTTATCAGACTTATTTTAATAGGAGCAGCAATTAGAAAGCTTTGCTGGAGAGAATGTACAATAAGAGCGTCCACATACGCTCGCTCACAATGACAGAATCCTTCTGGGACTATTGCCAGATTCTCAATCTCCACCCAAGCCATTACTGCTCCCAGTGTTACCTCTGTCAACACCAATCTCAAAGGTCTGTCATGTCGAGAAAAGGGACGTTTTCTTTCAGCTTTCACTGTGTCCTCTGAATGGCGGCTGAATCCTTGTTCAAAAATAGCCTGAAAATTGAAATTTGCTATTGGGTACAGGAACCTATTTCCTTGGTCCCATTAGCAAGAGGTTGTGGTGGGTACATTGTGGGAAGGTTAGGGTTAGGCTGCGGGGCATGGAATGTTAGGATTACACACATTGGGGTAGATCCAGAACTAAGTACGTTAGCCGGAGACGTAAAAACTCTATTTTGCATGTACTGCGCAGATGTTACGCCACGTTACTCAGCGCGTAAGGGCCAGTCGAGTGTGGGTCCCCGCATAGAAAATCTGAATGTCGAAAACCCCCGATTCCTCCCAGCCAGTTGCAAACTGGCTGGGATTTCGATTGCATATGCCTCGAGGAGACAAAACAATCGATCCACAGAGCACCGAGCTTTCGGTGCTACGAAAAGTGTTCAAAAAAGTGCCCCACTACTTCCCCTAATTCTAACCCTAAACCACCCCTCTTACTACCCTAACCCTCCTTCCTGGCAGCCTGACCCTGACCCTCCCTTACTTGCAGCCTGACCCTAACCCTCCCTCCCCTGCAGCCTGACCCTAACCCTCCCT
>WWET01001123.1:250566-268958 GCA_011038615.1 Limnodynastes dumerilii | reverse complement strand
TTTGCCATATAAATTTCACTAAGAAGTAAGGAGAAGATTATAATTCTTAAAGATTAAATGCTATGTATAAAGTCTAATTAACTATGTTCCAGCACTGAGGAAAGCTAGACCAGAGATAATTAAGTTATTTAAGGGTTGCAAACTCTCCCGCAAATTCAGGCAGTTTTTCTGGTATCCCGGAAGAGTCTACAAATCTCCCGCAAACCACGGCCTCCACCATGGACCACGGACGCAATTTGCATCGTCAAGTCCGCCGTCATTCCTAGTACTACTAAGAACAATGGCTTTGATGGTCAGGGGGCAGGGCCTTGGACACGATTGGCATAAAATCCCCCTTGTAGGCATCTATGGCTTCCCTTGGCAACCCTGAGTTATTTTTGCAGGTTAGAGACAAACCCTAATTTCTTGGCTTCTAGAGCTTACTTATGTGCATCTGTATCTGTGAGGAGAGAGCTTTACGTATCCTCTTATATTATACTATAAAATGAATGGTGTACACATAATCATTAAATAACACTAATATTTTCCATATAATGGGGAATAGCTTTTGCTGATTGTCTGCCCACATGCTTTCCGCAGAGTATGGGATACAATAAGTTATATTGTATCTAAAACTGTATATTATTCATAGAACTGCCTCAATATATGTGTCTAATAAGTTTAATTGATTTAATCATTGCTATCATCGCATTCAATTGAATCTGCCCCTATATGTCCTGACATGTCAACATCACAAGCACTAATAACTGCGGACCTTATGCACACTTAAGAAGATTCAGCTTCTTATGTGTGGTGATTTAAGAAATGAGCTACTACACATGCATAGTAGCTCATTTACACAATCTACATAACAATTAGGTACGTAGATTGACTAGAAGGTTAGGCAGGAGGAGGTGTACCAAGGCAGGGGAGGAGATGGGTGGGGGAGGGATAAAGATTACCCGAGAAGGGCCATTCTCCGTGCGTAGTTACCTTATTAAGAAGGAAACTACGCGCAGTAAGATAAGGTAGCCCTATGGCACTCTTAAGTGCCGTTAGGTACCTAAAAAAGGGGGGGGGGTTCAGGGCAGGACAAGTAAGTTAGGTACAGATCTGTCCGCAACTAACTCACTCTTACCTGTGAATCAGGCCTTGCATAACTACAAACTACTTACTAACCTACATTTTTACTCATTGCAATGTATGCCCTGAAAAAAGCTAATTTTCTTGAATGGAGGGAAATGTTATTTTTAAACGTTACATTAATAACAAAATTGGTCTGACTTCCTGAGTGGGAACATCAACTAAAATATATGGTGCTGAAAGTTTTAAAAAGTAAAGCATTATGTATCATTAGAATTCTTTATTAGTTTTGGGGACTAGCCATATAAGTCACACTCTTGGCATTGACCAGCTAAAGAAATGCTAAATTATAGGAAACAAATTAGACTTATTAAAACTCCAATGTGGGCAATGCACAGTTAAAAATTTTAGAGTACAGTTTTTTGTATATTTGGATGTTTCAAATTCATTTAGTCAATGATAAAATAAGTGGTGCCATTGTAATTACAATAATAATTCTGTAAACTCTTTAAGACACGCCAATACCTTCTGCCAATACCATTCCTTGTAAGTCTGCATGGCTTATGGCAATGAGTTCTGATTGGGAAGCACAGATGCATATTCATAAGGAAATAGCAGTTGCATTTTGATGGTATAGCAAATAGGGGAAAATCAGATCTCTGAAACCAGTCCTTAGCTATATAGATGATGTGTGCTGTTAGGATTAAACTGGAATGAAGTTGCCATTCCGAGCGTCCATATTTTGAACAAGATACAGCCACCAGCTGGGATTGAGAACCAGTGACGGGTAAAAAGGTTAGGGTTAGTACATAAGGGGAAGGTTATGGTTAGGCTGCGGAGCTTAGAGCATTAGGGTTAGGGCTGAAGAAAAGGAAGTTTAGGGTTAGGATGTGGGAAAGGAAGGGTAAGGGTTAGGAAGAGGTTAAGGGTAGGGTTAAGTTAAACAGTTACTATTCAGTGGACGACTCCTTGCAACTATAGGAGTCACATCTCCACCGCTTTCTAAAATGCAAACTGTTTCCAATGCCTACCCAGTGACCTATAACATTACATCAAATATATATCCGTTTAGGCATCCACCCTGCCTGCCTAAATTCTGTCTGTAAGGTGGGTGGGCGGAGCATTTAAATTTGGCATTATGGGTGGGTTTTAGTGCTTGCGTACGGATCAGCATTCGTACGGACACTGATTCACGCGGGAACTTAAAGCCGCTTTATGGCAATGTAAGTGACCTAAAGTTCGTGCGAGAAAGGGGAGTGACAGAGGAGTTCACTCGTCTCTTCAGTGTGGACTCTGTGCGGGTGGTACGATCACGTAAGTTCAGGATCCGGTCATAAGAGAGGAAAGGACTAACAGGGCTTATAGGCAACCTGCAGTTGCAGAGGAACAGAGTCTCGAGTATGGTTGATTGTTGTAATGAAACAAATGGTCCTGCAAGCAGAGCAAGTTAGGCTGATCTGACAACAAGACTGCCTGCCTCTGCGATCAAACAGCAGATCAAGAGAGAGCAGTGTGGAGCTGGGGGCTAGGGACCGCTTTATCAGTCAAATATTGAGGAGCCACTGCAATCTGTAGGCATGTAGGAGGCCCCGCTACATAGACAGTCGCTGGCAATCGCCGTTGGAGCTGACAGACTCCAAAGAACAAATCCAAACAGCAGTAAAACTGCTCGATGAGATAGAAGTAAAAATTGCAGAGGCAAAGACCCAGAGCTTGGGAACCAGGAAAGGTGCAGGAGAAGCAGGCCATGTGTGGCACATACTGGTCGCTCCAGGAATCACCTACACACTTCAACAACTGGTGGCAAAGTGGGCTTCCTCCTCCCCAGCTCCTGGAGAAACTGGAAACTGTGGAATACACTAGGAATCGAATACATCGCAGTTTATAGCGGAATTAGATTAGCGGAAAAGATCCATGGAGCAACTGCCACGGTGCCAAGTCCAGCCACGTCTCCATATAGCATTTAACTAAAAATAACCCTTATAAATGTAATATACAGTAAAAACACATATGCAGCATTTGTAGAAATCATCACAGGGTTTCATTGAAGAATATCTTCCTCAGTCAGATGTTACACTGGTGTGAAGAAATGGCCACATTAAAATGTAGTGGGACGCTCCTTTTCACTAGCCCACAGGACAGAGGTAGTGTGTGCAGGGAGAGCGCCTGCTTGCACGCAGACATGGTGGGCTGGCATGCCTATGGCAAGTCCAAGGATACCTGCCTAGTATTTTGCAGGTTTAGCCGTTTGCATTTTCGGAGTGGGAGTGTGCGCTCAGCACGTGGGGCTGTCTCAATCCCCAGGCCCTGTTCCTGGGGGCCCCTTTGTTAGCTAAACTTTCAGAGCCACGGCCACCTTATACCCTATTTTAGTAGTACATTGTATTAGTAGTAAGTATGAATAGTGGCTCTGGCTGATCTCCGCCACTATTACTCTCCTGGCTGCACCTACAGAACAGCGGCTTGCTACTAATATAGTATAGAAGGCAGCTGCGGCTCTGAAAGTTAAGTTGTCAGATGTCAGCTGAGAGGTTTATAACAGTGCTCATGTTTATAAACAGCCTCAGTCTGCGCATGTGCAGATCTGGTGCCGTTCTGTGAATGTGTAGAGCGACAGCCAGACTGCCCTGATTGCTGTATTGGGAAGGGCCCTGAGAGAGCTTTGCCCTGAGCCCTCCCACTCATAGCGGCAGCTCTGTCTCAGGACACAGAATTGTAGACAGGGGATCAGATCTTTTGTGGGTGTAGTTTTCTGAAGTTTCCTGCTCTGTCCTGAAACTCCTGGAACTCCAAAGATTCAAATGCCAACAGGTAAGTTTTATCCTAACCCTAACTATCCCATTCCTACAACCTAAACTAAACCCTCCCCTAACCCTAACAGTCCCCTCTCTGCAGCCTAACCCTAACTGTCCCCTCTGCAGCCTAACCCTAACTGTCCCCTCTCTGCAGCCTAACCCAAACTGTTCCCTCTCTGCATCCTAATCCTAACCCTTCCCTCTCTGCAGCCTAACACTTACTGTCCCCTCTCTGCAGCCTAACCCTAACCCTTCCTTCTCTGCAGCCTAACCCTAACTGTCCCCTCTCTGCAGCCTAACCCTAACCATTCCCTTTCTGTAGCCTAACCCTAACCACCCCTTCTCTGCAGCCTAACCCTAACCATCCCCTCCCCAAAGCCCAACCCTAACCGCCCATTCTACTCATCCTTACCATAACCATCCCCTAACTGCAGCCTAACCCTAACCCTCCCCCTCTTCGCAGTCTAACTCTTAGCGCCCCTTCTCTGCATCCTAACCCTAACCATCTCATCACCACAGCCTAACCCTAACCATCTCCTTACCACAGCCTAATCCTAACCATCTCATCACCACAGCCTAACCCTAACTCATCACCACAGCCTAATCCTAACCATCTCATCACCACAGCCTAACCCTAACCATCTCATCACCACAGCCTAACTCTAACCTCCCCCTTACCACACTTAATAAAAATGGACATATTAAAAAATATTTATTATTACTGTCAATTAGCAATACTATCCATTGTGCCACTCTGCTGTCTCTCATTGGACTCTGTAACTTATTTTTAACTATATCCAAGTTGGCAGCATTGTCATATTAATAGTTATAAATGTACAGTAGTTTTGGTGGACTCTCTGGCTGTAATGTGAAAGGTGAAGTTCTAAAATGACAATATTACATGTTGACGGGGACCAAACAGACAAGTAGTTTCTGACAACCAGGGGGTAAAAAGGACACCCTTTAGCTTATAAATGTACAGTACCCCCCACCCTGATGTCTCTCTCTAAAGCCCACAGCCCAATCCTCCTGGAACATGGTGCCGACATCAAAGGGGGAGGGGGGGTTAGCAGGGAACGAATCAGGATTCACAAACACAAACTCCGGCCTGTCACTGGTCTGTTTAAATGCCCAGCATCATGTGCTGTATAGGAGGTCAGCAAGATAATGCAATGAATGACACATTTCATAGGATGTGGAAGAGGCCAAGACATTGGAGCAATTTAAACATTACAGGGATGATCCCGAGGGGTAGAATAAGGGCAAAACAGCTGCAAGTGTAGACCTGACAGAAGCCATGCTGCGCTGCCAGGAGGGCGTTATAATGCGCCAGATCCAGAGCTGCCTTTTCATTGTTTCCTAGCGTAGCGTATTTACTATGCGCTCCCCTCGGCCCTACCTAGTTTTACCGTGTTCCAAACCCTACCTTAACTTCTCCAAGCGTAACTCCTGACGGCCATCATGGCGGCATGTACTTACCCGACTCAGCACGCCCATACTGTATCATTTAAATGCCTTCCCCCACCTCCGAAGCGTAGTTACGGGTGTCATATGCCTGGCACGTAGTTACGCTGTTGATAGTAGGCTGGTAAATACGTTCAGTGTTACGTGTCGTAACATCGGCCTCGCATGCGCAGTACATGCAAAACAGCGCTTTTACATCTCCGCCTAGCGTAAATACACTATAAATACACTATAAATACTCTATAAATACACTATAAATACTCTATAAATACACTATAAATACACTATAAATACACTATAAATACTCTAACACTATAAATACTCTATAAATACACTATAAATACACTATAAATACACTATAAATACTCTATAAATACACTATAAATACACTATAAATACACTATAAATACTCTATAAATACACTATAAATACATAGCTCTGGATCTGGCTCAATGTCTTTAATCAGCTTTTATACACTAGACAACATTAGCCTGACAGTGTATGAATGTGCATACAAATAAGCTCACCAGGGTTCATTTCCTGATAACACAAAGGTCAATAGCATTATTATATCAACCTTACTGTTGCCGACATTCAGAAGTCACTAGTGCTTATTGTTACTGCAGCCTAACCCTACCTGCAGCCTAACCCTAACCAAAGCTTAACCATAACCCAAACCCTAACCACAGCCTAACCCTAACCACAGCCTAACCATAACATAGAAACATAGAAAGTGACGGCAGATAAGAGCCATATGGCCTATCCAGTCTGCCCAGTTGTTTATTGAAAACTATACTGACCCCAGACCCTATTTACCCTCAATTTGATTTACAATTTAGGATACCCTTATATTTATAACCCTAACCACAGCCTAACCATAACCCTAACAGCAACTTAACTCTAACCACAGCCTAACCCTAACCAAAGCTTAACCATAACCCAAACCCTAACCACAGCCTAACCATAACCCTAACTGTAGCCTAACACTAACCACAGCCTAACCATAACCCTAACCACAGCCTAACCCTAACTACAACTTAATCCTAACTACAGCCTAACCCTAACTTAAATCCTAATCACAATCTAACCCTAACCCAAGCCCTAACCACAGCCTAACCCTAACCCTCATCACAGCCTAACCCTAACCCTCACCACAGCCTAACCCTAACCACAGCCTAACCCTAACCCTAACCACAGCCTAACCCTAACTAAGTTACGTACGTAAGTAAGTACTCAGAAGGAGCTGACCCTTCATTTACAATGGCCGCAACACTGGCTGGGATAGCCGTTTAAATCAGGGGTTGGGGCGGGGAAGTCCCGTTACGAATAGTAGGCTTGAACTCCCCGCTACGGCTGCGTAACTACGGACCTCCGCACACACGCAATGCATGCGGGGGTCAGGATCTGGCCCATTGTACGCACAGAGGTTACGTCTATATATTTTGGATTTGCAAATCTTCTCATTTCTACATCATTATTCCCAAAGTGTCTGTAATACTTCATTTTTCATGACTTTTTACATTACACCCCCATTAATTACACCAATTAAGCATCTGATGCGATGTGATTCGATATTATGTGTCTCTTACATACATTAGATCCACACGAGTGATCTCTTTGTGTTGCGCATCTGTCTGTGTATACGCCACTTCTGCCCTAATTAACCACTGACACAACATTTCAAACGACAATGATTACCAGCGCGGCTGCTGATTGCTATGCAAATGATCAAACCTTTTTTTTTTCCTCTCAATTAATTTTATATTAATTAAGGCTTTCTGAACAATCTTATGATAGGCAATTTGCAAATAAATCGTTAAGATGCCATATTTGATTCTTCACTCATGAGAAACAATGCTGGAGTGATTGATAGAATGATATTGGTCCCATTGAAATTCTATGTTAGTCTTTCCTTCAATCATAATACATGGGGCCAGATTTACTAAACTGCTGGATTGGAAAAGTGGAGGCCCAAAGCAACCAATCAGATTCTAGCTGACATTCTCTAGTATGTAATAGGAAAGTGAGAGCTAGAATCTGATTGGTTGCTATTAAGGTGCTGCACTAAAAGGGTGGGTTCTTTGCCATCAAAAGGGTGTGTCCTATGTTATCAAAGGGGTGTGTTCTGTGTCCTCTGCCATCAAAGGGGTGTGTCCTATGCCATCAAAGGGATGTACCCTGGGCGTAGCTCCACCCATGGGTGTGTCTAGCGCTGCCAAGAAAACTGTTTCTCAGTTAATTTGTGGAATCATAATTTATTGATTAATACATTGAATAAATACTTTCAGTATTATTGTGAAACCTGTGAAGAGGATCCGCTGACACCTTCATCTTTATAGAAAACATCTCTATAGAAAAGATAAAAGGACGCAGGGAAAGGCAGAATTCCTGGATTAATCAGGATTGGTCCATCTTCCGAAACACTACAGGATATGATTCTACAATTTTTATGGTACCAAATCTGTTATACGAGTTATGTCTATTAAATAACGAGACTGATTAAATAAGTCACTTTTTTTTATTGGTATTACAAATGTAATGCTTGTCCCCTTCAATATTCTCCCCATTTGCACTAATACATCGCTGTCGTCTTGTTTTCCACTGGTCCAAGGCATGGAGCAAAACAATTTCTATCAGTTGTTTCAACATATCTGCCATTTTCTTCAACTGACTCAAAATGTGTCCCTTTAAGCACTGATTTAACTTTTGGGAAAAGGTAAAAGTCACAAGGTGCTAAATCGGGCAAATGTGGAGGATGTTCAGGTGTAGTAATGTGATTGCTGGTCACAGAAAGTGCTGTGTGAGCAGCGCATTGGTCCGGGTGAGGAAGGAACCATTTTTTCCACAGTGCGGGCGGTTTCTTTCTGACTTTTCTCCTAGCTTTTTCACCCGGCCACTGCACCTCTCTATACCTCTCTATACCTCTATATACCGGCCACTGCACCTCTCTATACCTCTCTATACCTCTATATACCGGCCACTGCACCTCTCTATACCTCTCTATACCTCTATATACCGGCCACTGCACCTCTCTATACCTCTCTATACCTCTATATACCGGCCACTGCACCTCTCTATACCTCTCTATACCTCTATATACCGGCCACTGCACCTCTCTATACCTCTCTATACCTCTATATACCGGCCACTGCACCTCTCTATACCTCTCTATACCTCTATATACCGGCCACTGCACCTCTCTATACCTCTCTATACCTCTATATACCGGCCACTGCACCTCTCTATACCTCTCTATACCTCTATATACCGGCCACTGCACCTCTCTATACCTCTCTATACCTCTATATACCGGCCACTGCACCTCTCTATACCTCTCTATACCTCTATATACCGGCCACTGCACCTCTCTATACCTCTCTATACCTCTATATACCGGCCACTGCACCTCTCTATACCTCTCTATACCTCTATATACCGGCCACTGCACCTCTCTATACCTCTCTATACCTCTATATACCGGCCACTGCACCTCTCTATACCTCTCTATACCTCTATATACCGGCCACTGCACCTCTCTATACCTCTCTATACCTCTATATACCGGCCACTGCACCTCTCTATACCTCTCTATACCTCTATATACCGGCCACTGCACCTCTCTATACCTCTCTATACCTCTATATACCGGCCACTGCACCTCTCTATACCTCTCTATACCTCTATATACCGGCCACTGCACCTCTCTATACCTCTCTATACCTCTATATACCGGCCACTGCACCTCTCTATACCTCTCTATACCTCTATATACCGGCCACTGCACCTCTCTATACCTCTCTATACCTCTATATACCGGCCACTGCACCTCTCTATACCTCTCTATACCTCTATATACCGGCCACTGCACCTCTCTATACCTCTCTATACCTCTATATACCGGCCACTGCACCTCTCTATACCTCTCTATACCTCTATATACCGGCCACTGCACCTCTCTATACCTCTCTATACCTCTATATACCGGCCACTGCACCTCTCTATACCTCTCTATACCTCTATATACCGGCCACTGCACCTCTCTATACCTCTCTATACCTCTATATACCGGCCACTGCACCTCTCTATACCTCTCTATACCTCTATATACCGGCCACTGCACCTCTCTATACCTCTCTATACCTCTATATACCGGCCACTGCACCTCTCTATACCTCTCTATACCTCTATATACCGGCCACTGCACCTCTCTATACCTCTCTATACCTCTATATACCGGCCACTGCACCTCTCTATACCTCTCTATACCTCTATATACCGGCCACTGCACCTCTCTATACCTCTCTATACCTCTATATACCGGCCACTGCACCTCTCTATACCTCTCTATACCTCTATATACCGGCCACTGCACCTCTCTATACCTCTCTATACCTCTATATACCGGCCACTGCACCTCTCTATACCTCTCTATACCTCTATATACCGGCCACTGCACCTCTCTATACCTCTCTATACCTCTATATACCGGCCACTGCACCTCTCTATACCTCTCTATACCTCTATATACCGGCCACTGCACCTCTCTATACCTCTCTATACCTCTATATACCGGCCACTGCACCTCTCTATACCTCTCTATACCTCTATATACCGGCCACTGCACCTCTCTATACCTCTCTATACCTCTATATACCGGCCACTGCACCTCTCTATACCTCTCTATACCTCTATATACCGGCCACTGCACCTCTCTATACCTCTCTATACCTCTATATACCGGCCACTGCACCTCTCTATACCTCTCTATACCTCTATATACCGGCCACTGCACCTCTCTATACCTCTCTATACCTCTATATACCGGCCACTGCACCTCTCTATACCTCTCTATACCTCTATATACCGGCCACTGCACCTCTCTATACCTCTCTATACCTCTATATACCGGCCACTGCACCTCTCTATACCTCTCTATACCTCTATATACCGGCCACTGCACCTCTCTATACCTCTCTATACCTCTATATACCGGCCACTGCACCTCTCTATACCTCTCTATACCTCTATATACCGGCCACTGCACCTCTCTATACCTCTCTATACCTCTATATACCGGCCACTGCACCTCTCTATACCTCTCTATACCTCTATATACCGGCCACTGCACCTCTCTATACCTCTCTATACCTCTATATACCGGCCACTGCACCTCTCTATACCTCTCTATACCTCTATATACCGGCCACTGCACCTCTCTATACCTCTCTATACCTCTATATACCGGCCACTGCACCTCTCTATACCTCTCTATACCTCTATATACCGGCCACTGCACCTCTCTATACCTCTCTATACCTCTATATACCGGCCACTGCACCTCTCTATACCTCTCTATACCTCTATATACCGGCCACTGCACCTCTCTATACCTCTCTATACCTCTATATACCGGCCACTGCACCTCTCTATACCTCTCTATACCTCTATATACCGGCCACTGCACCTCTCTATACCTCTCTATACCTCTATATACCGGCCACTGCACCTCTCTATACCTCTCTATACCTCTATATACCGGCCACTGCACCTCTCTATACCTCTCTATACCTCTATATACCGGCCACTGCACCTCTCTATACCTCTCTATACCTCTATATACCGGCCACTGCACCTCTCTATACCTCTCTATACCTCTATATACCGGCCACTGCACCTCTCTATACCTCTCTATACCTCTATATACCGGCCACTGCACCTCTCTATACCTCTCTATACCTCTATATACCGGCCACTGCACCTCTCTATACCTCTCTATACCTCTATATACCGGCCACTGCACCTCTCTATACCTCTCTATACCTCTATATACCGGCCACTGCACCTCTCTATACCTCTCTATACCTCTATATACCGGCCACTGCACCTCTCTATACCTCTCTATACCTCTATATACCGGCCACTGCACCTCTCTATACCTCTCTATACCTCTATATACCGGCCACTGCACCTCTCTATACCTCTCTATACCTCTATATACCGGCCACTGCACCTCTCTATACCTCTCTATACCTCTATATACCGGCCACTGCACCTCTCTATACCTCTCTATACCTCTATATACCGGCCACTGCACCTCTCTATACCTCTCTATACCTCTATATACCGGCCACTGCACCTCTCTATACCTCTCTATACCTCTATATACCGGCCACTGCACCTCTCTATACCTCTCTATACCTCTATATACCGGCCACTGCACCTCTCTATACCTCTCTATACCTCTATATACCGGCCACTGCACCTCTCTATACCTCTCTATACCTCTATATACCGGCCACTGCACCTCTCTATACCTCTCTATACCTCTATATACCGGCCACTGCACCTCTCTATACCTCTCTATACCTCTATATACCGGCCACTGCACCTCTCTATACCTCTCTATACCTCTATATACCGGCCACTGCACCTCTCTATACCTCTCTATACCTCTATATACCGGCCACTGCACCTCTCTATACCTCTCTATACCTCTATATACCGGCCACTGCACCTCTCTATACCTCTCTATACCTCTATATACCGGCCACTGCACCTCTCTATACCTCTCTATACCTCTATATACCGGCCACTGCACCTCTCTATACCTCTCTATACCTCTATATACCGGCCACTGCACCTCTCTATACCTCTCTATACCTCTATATACCGGCCACTGCACCTCTCTATACCTCTCTATACCTCTATATACCGGCCACTGCACCTCTCTATACCTCTCTATACCTCTATATACCGGCCACTGCACCTCTCTATACCTCTCTATACCTCTATATACCGGCCACTGCACCTCTCTATACCTCTCTATACCTCTATATACCGGCCACTGCACCTCTCTATACCTCTCTATACCTCTATATACCGGCCACTGCACCTCTCTATACCTCTCTATACCTCTATATACCGGCCACTGCACCTCTCTATACCTCTCTATACCTCTATATACCGGCCACTGCACCTCTCTATACCTCTCTATACCTCTATATACCGGCCACTGCACCTCTCTATACCTCTCTATACCTCTATATACCGGCCACTGCACCTCTCTATACCTCTCTATACCTCTATATACCGGCCACTGCACCTCTCTATACCTCTCTATACCTCTATATACCGGCCACTGCACCTCTCTATACCTCTCTATACCTCTATATACCGGCCACTGCACCTCTCTATACCTCTCTATACCTCTATATACCGGCCACTGCACCTCTCTATACCTCTCTATACCTCTATATACCGGCCACTGCACCTCTCTATACCTCTCTATACCTCTATATACCGGCCACTGCACCTCTCTATACCTCTCTATACCTCTATATACCGGCCACTGCACCTCTCTATACCTCTCTATACCTCTATATACCGGCCACTGCACCTCTCTATACCTCTCTATACCTCTATATACCGGCCACTGCACCTCTCTATACCTCTCTATACCTCTATATACCGGCCACTGCACCTCTCTATACCTCTCTATACCTCTATATACCGGCCACTGCACCTCTCTATACCTCTCTATACCTCTATATACCGGCCACTGCACCTCTCTATACCTCTCTATACCTCTATATACCGGCCACTGCACCTCTCTATACCTCTCTATACCTCTATATACCGGCCACTGCACCTCTCTATACCTCTCTATACCTCTATATACCGGCCACTGCACCTCTCTATACCTCTCTATACCTCTATATACCGGCCACTGCACCTCTCTATACCTCTCTATACCTCTATATACCGGCCACTGCACCTCTCTATACCTCTCTATACCTCTATATACCGGCCACTGCACCTCTCTATACCTCTCTATACCTCTATATACCGGCCACTGCACCTCTCTATACCTCTCTATACCTCTATATACCGGCCACTGCACCTCTCTATACCTCTCTATACCTCTATATACCGGCCACTGCACCTCTCTATACCTCTCTATACCTCTATATACCGGCCACTGCACCTCTCTATACCTCTCTATACCTCTATATACCGGCCACTGCACCTCTCTATACCTCTCTATACCTCTATATACCGGCCACTGCACCTCTCTATACCTCTCTATACCTCTATATACCGGCCACTGCACCTCTCTATACCTCTCTATACCTCTATATACCGGCCACTGCACCTCTCTATACCTCTCTATACCTCTATATACCGGCCACTGCACCTCTCTATACCTCTCTATACCTCTATATACCGGCCACTGCACCTCTCTATACCTCTCTATACCTCTATATACCGGCCACTGCACCTCTCTATACCTCTCTATACCTCTATATACCGGCCACTGCACCTCTCTATACCTCTCTATACCTCTATATACCGGCCACTGCACCTCTCTATACCTCTCTATACCTCTATATACCGGCCACTGCACCTCTCTATACCTCTCTATACCTCTATATACCGGCCACTGCACCTCTCTATACCTCTCTATACCTCTATATACCGGCCACTGCACCTCTCTATACCTCTCTATACCTCTATATACCGGCCACTGCACCTCTCTATACCTCTCTATACCTCTATATACCGGCCACTGCACCTCTCTATACCTCTCTATACCTCTATATACCGGCCACTGCACCTCTCTATACCTCTCTATACCTCTATATACCGGCCACTGCACCTCTCTATACCTCTCTATACCTCTATATACCGGCCACTGCACCTCTCTATACCTCTCTATACCTCTATATACCGGCCACTGCACCTCTCTATACCTCTCTATACCTCTATATACCGGCCACTGCACCTCTCTATACCTCTCTATACCTCTATATACCGGCCACTGCACCTCTCTATACCTCTCTATACCTCTATATACCGGCCACTGCACCTCTCTATACCTCTCTATACCTCTATATACCGGCCACTGCACCTCTCTATACCTCTCTATACCTCTATATACCGGCCACTGCACCTCTCTATACCTCTCTATACCTCTATATACCGGCCACTGCACCTCTCTATACCTCTCTATACCTCTATATACCGGCCACTGCACCTCTCTATACCTCTCTATACCTCTATATACCGGCCACTGCACCTCTCTATACCTCTCTATACCTCTATATACCGGCCACTGCACCTCTCTATACCTCTCTATACCTCTATATACCGGCCACTGCACCTCTCTATACCTCTCTATACCTCTATATACCGGCCACTGCACCTCTCTATACCTCTCTATACCTCTATATACCGGCCACTGCACCTCTCTATACCTCTCTATACCTCTATATACCGGCCACTGCACCTCTCTATACCTCTCTATACCTCTATATACCGGCCACTGCACCTCTCTATACCTCTCTATACCTCTATATACCGGCCACTGCACCTCTCTATACCTCTCTATACCTCTATATACCGGCCACTGCACCTCTCTATACCTCTCTATACCTCTATATACCGGCCACTGCACCTCTCTATACCTCTCTATACCTCTATATACCGGCCACTGCACCTCTCTATACCTCTCTATACCTCTATATACCGGCCACTGCACCTCTCTATACCTCTCTATACCTCTATATACCGGCCACTGCACCTCTCTATACCTCTCTATACCTCTATATACCGGCCACTGCACCTCTCTATACCTCTCTATACCTCTATATACCGGCCACTGCACCTCTCTATACCTCTCTATACCTCTATATACCGGCCACTGCACCTCTCTATACCTCTCTATACCTCTATATACCGGCCACTGCACCTCTCTATACCTCTCTATACCTCTATATACCGGCCACTGCACCTCTCTATACCTCTCTATACCTCTATATACCGGCCACTGCACCTCTCTATACCTCTCTATACCTCTATATACCGGCCACTGCACCTCTCTATACCTCTCTATACCTCTATATACCGGCCACTGCACCTCTCTATACCTCTCTATACCTCTATATACCGGCCACTGCACCTCTCTATACCTCTCTATACCTCTATATACCGGCCACTGCACCTCTCTATACCTCTCTATACCTCTATATACCGGCCACTGCACCTCTCTATACCTCTCTATACCTCTATATACCGGCCACTGCACCTCTCTATACCTCTCTATACCTCTATATACCGGCCACTGCACCTCTCTATACCTCTCTATACCTCTATATACCGGCCACTGCACCTCTCTATACCTCTCTATACCTCTATATACCGGCCACTGCACCTCTCTATACCTCTCTATACCTCTATATACCGGCCACTGCACCTCTCTATACCTCTCTATACCTCTATATACCGGCCACTGCACCTCTCTATACCTCTCTATACCTCTATATACCGGCCACTGCACCTCTCTATACCTCTCTATACCTCTATATACCGGCCACTGCACCTCTCTATACCTCTCTATACCTCTATATACCGGCCACTGCACCTCTCTATACCTCTCTATACCTCTATATACCGGCCACTGCACCTCTCTATACCTCTCTATACCTCTATATACCGGCCACTGCACCTCTCTATACCTCTCTATACCTCTATATACCGGCCACTGCACCTCTCTATACCTCTCTATACCTCTATATACCGGCCACTGCACCTCTCTATACCTCTCTATACCTCTATATACCGGCCACTGCACCTCTCTATACCTCTCTATACCTCTATATACCGGCCACTGCACCTCTCTATACCTCTCTATACCTCTATATACCGGCCACTGCACCTCTCTATACCTCTCTATACCTCTATATACCGGCCACTGCACCTCTCTATACCTCTCTATACCTCTATATACCGGCCACTGCACCTCTCTATACCTCTCTATACCTCTATATACCGGCCACTGCACCTCTCTATACCTCTCTATACCTCTATATACCGGCCACTGCACCTCTCTATACCTCTCTATACCTCTATATACCGGCCACTGCACCTCTCTATACCTCTCTATACCTCTATATACCGGCCACTGCACCTCTCTATACCTCTCTATACCTCTATATACCGGCCACTGCACCTCTCTATACCTCTCTATACCTCTATATACCGGCCACTGCACCTCTCTATACCTCTCTATACCTCTATATACCGGCCACTGCACCTCTCTATACCTCTATATACCGGCCATTGCACCTCTCTATACCTCTGTATACCGGCCACTGCTGTTTATTACATTTGTTTTAAAGCTAAGTGCATTAGAATTTAGAGGAAATGAAATCCCTGTCATGAAATTAATAGGTTTTCCAGAGATAATGATTTTTCGGAGATATGAGCGCGCCTTAATTGTCTTGTTTCCTGTATCCATAACGCTCGGAGATTCAGAGATGATCTGTTGTGAGTTCACAGCAATCACGGAATGGTCGCCGGGGGATTGCACTTGAAATGAAGTTACTGACGCTGGCTTGCTCTGGAGCAATAGGTTATTAAACAGACCTTGACTGAGCGCAGCGATGACATCTCCCGGGGTTAGGTATCCAGGAAGGAGAATCCGCTGTTGATGCATTCAGTCGATGGCTCCATTCTCCATCAATATATATTTGAAGATATTTCTAATTTAATGTGCTGAGGGGTCATCCGCAGGGAAGTATTTCTGGAAATTCAGGCATATATCTTGATATAAATGGGGTGGTTTTTATAGCTGCCGTTACTATAATGCACCATAATAGCAAATAGCACCATTAATTGCCCCTTTAGGTTTCCTCGGGATGGGGGAAGGACTTGATCACACAAATTGCTTCATCAAGTCCCTTCCTGCCCCTAGCAACACTAGGGGGCTTATACAGAGATCCGTTTTTTTGGATGTACGCAATTATACGCACAGACGGAGTAAGGAAACACCCACCAACAACCCGGAAACACCCCTCTCCCAGACGTGCGGTATATTTTCCCGTACGTCTGATTTCCCTGCGTATGTCCTGAAGTATGATTCACATGTACGTCCGTTAGGCACTTCCGTGCGTATAGTCAATGTAAACGACATACATAAAGTTACTACGCATGCGCAGATGATCCGATCCTAAAAATACGCACGGAACTTCCCTCAAAAATGGATCTCTGAATACGGCCCTAGGATGCTAGTGTTGCCAGGCTGGGGCACTGGACTCTGTGGGAGATTTGCAGGCTCCTTCGGGATACCCGAATTTCGGGAGTCTCCCGGACATTCCGGGAAAGTGGCCAACCCTGCCACAGACCATCCTGGGATAGTATTGATTTCTTTCTAGGAACTGGTACAAAAACCTCTCATTTCAGAGGTGAACACAAGTGCGATTATGGATTTTGCACATGCTCAGTAACAATGCACGCGCCATTGCGGGCCATCCAGGCGCAACTCCCTTCATGGTCACTGGCTTTCTGAGCTACGTATCGTAGGAGTGGAGGCTCGTAGTCATTGTACAGTAAGGGCGGGCTCATACAAATGCATCCATATGCATATGCAGAACATTGCAGTGGCCAAGCTGGGCACACACTGGAGCGTGGGTGTAACGACAAGCTTAATGATGTGATTTGCATAAATAAGCATAACTTAAGACCCGCCCCCTGTCAATCACTCCTTTAATCTCTAGTGTTCTAGGGGTGGACGGGGCTGGATGATATAATCATAATCAAGTCCCACCCATCCCTAGTATCTCTAGGGCTTACAAGAGATATTGATAGCTGTTCGGGAGTTGCGGGAGCTTTGCCGGCTCTCCCGCGGGATACCAGGAGACCTGCCCAAATTTCATGAGTCTCCCGGATATTCCAGGAGAGTCGACAACCCCTAAGAATTCTCGTACATTGAGTGCTGAACACTGTTTTAAGCTGTCAGCCTTTGACAGCTCCTATCAGGCAGGGGTTCCGCCTAGCTCCACCCTAAGTCGTGCCCAGCTCCGCCCCCCAGTCGTGCCGCAGCACGCACACAAATAATAATCACCATTTCCAGTAAACATGATGGTGTACTAACCAGGCGATTGCCTCGTGCTCTATAATAACACATGGTTGCTGACTTTTGGCAGCTTCACTCCGGGAGATCCCGGAGAGAAGCTAGCGACACATGCGGGGGGCGGGGCTTAATGACGTGGGTTATGCAAATCGCGTCATTAG
>WWET01001123.1:126767-145397 GCA_011038615.1 Limnodynastes dumerilii | reverse complement strand
GTTATTCGATAGCTTGTATCTGTTGCTAAAAGAAACTTAGCAGCAATTTTTTCTTTTATTCTCCAGGGGAGGGATCACGGCATAGTGACGCAGGGGGCGTGGCCTTGATGCTGCGATTTGCATAAAAATGCGTCATGTCCCGCTGTGGTTCAAATATGGGAAGGTGGCCTGTCTGGCCACTGTGTATATCTCAAATATCACCTGCAAATTTTCCTGATAACTAAGGGCCTGATTCACAGTTAAGAATCTGCAGGGTTTTAGGTGCGTATATTTAGGAAAGGATACACTATGCATGCGTAGTAACTTATATATGCAATCTACATTGGACTTAGGAACGGGAATGCTGAGAATCACTACTACAAACCTAATGCCGCTAGGTTCGTAGCAACTTAAAAAAGACGGTGTGTGCCACAGATAACGAGATTGGGTGGAGGGAGATATTTAAAGGATCTGGGCGCGGTTACGCAGTATTGTTATTCGCCCTACACACACATCTACAAACCTAAGGATAAGGAGGCTACATAGCATTTGAAAGTCTCTTAAGAACTTAAAAATCGGGGGCGCACCGAGGGAATTGCCCTGCTACTGGTTTTGTATATTTAAGAACCGAACTTAAGTCTTAAGTGTGAATCATAACCACAGCCTAACCCTAACTGTAGCCTATCCCTAACCATAACCACAGCATAACCCTAACAACACCCTAACCCCAATCACAACCCTAACTGCAGCCTAACCCTAACTGTAGCCTATCCCTATCCATAACCACAGCTTAACCCTAACCCCAGCCTAACCCTAAACCTAAACTTAACCCTAACCCTAAGATGAAGTATAGTACTGATCCATCCACGTCTCATCGAGTCCAGATTTATAAATCAGGCGCTGCAGTCAATTCTAGAAATGGCGAGCAGGCTTCAAAGTTGAGTGAAAAATCGGCAAAAGGGCGTCACTGTGGAGCGGCGTTTGTCGGAGCGGTACGTTTCTGGCACTCGACCGTGTCCCAATTCAGGCGCATTCTGCTGTTAAAAGCAGGAACAGAAAAACAAGTGGTAATGTCCGCTATTCTGGTGGTTCTAGAAGTCCCGCCCCCAGCTCCTGTTGGCGTTGTGCTGTTATCCATAATATGGTCCTTTTTAGTAACTACAGTAGGGAACGGTAGAAGAAAATCAAACATTTCAACTCAAAACAGTGCTCAAGATATGTCATATGTGATGTAAAGGGATCCCCCACCCCCCGTCATGATCGGAAAGTAATCCGCGCGTTACAGTGTTTCAATTCGCCGCACTTTTGGCGTGTTTCTACAGCAGGGCAAATTGTGGGGTTTAATATTACAAGGTACAGGAAGAGTGGGGATATAAACCTGCCACAGCCCTCCATTACGAGCCGTCGCCATTTTAAGTGCTGACAGAGCAGAAGTCTTAAGGTACGACGAAGGTGTCGAAACCCCATGTGAGGGATGGACGTGGTCTTCTCTGCGCTATCGGATCCCTTATAGCACTATGTTGAGAGCTGTAATCTCTGGATCCCGTCCATACTGTATAATCATTGTGGATGTCACACCAGGCATTACCAACCTTCAGCACTCCAGGTGTTGTGAAACTACAACTCCCAGCATGCTTCACCAGCTCAGGCATTTCCATAGTAGCCAACGTTATCTTTCTTCCTCCCACAAGTTCTTAGAAGGGGAGAAAGAGATATGAGGGGGCGGTGCTTGATTACGTGATTTATGCAAATCACTGCCTGAAGTCCCGCCCCCTATCTATCATGGCTGCGATCCATAGTGTTACGAAGGATGGGCACAGCTTGATGACATCATCAAGCCACGCCCAACCTTGGTAATGCTAGGGATCACAGCATTGAAAGACGGGGACGGGGAATTAATGCAGAGATTGCATGAAAAATCCTGCACTGTATTCACAGATATGAGTGCATTAAATCCGCACAAATTCGCAATTACAAGACAACTCCCATGACCCTCCCCCCGAACGGACGGATTTTTGGTGACTTACGCCTCCATTGGGCATCCTTAACTCTACGGGTGTATTTACGTGCCTCAGTTGCTTAGGTACATGCGTACATTACTAACTGCGCCACCCAAAGGCCATTTAAATGCCTCCCCTCACCCACTTTCACGTAACTTATCACGTAGGAAACACAACCACGCCCCTCCGTAAGTATGTCACTAAGTACAATTTAGAAATCCGTGCCTAATGGACTTCTATGCCTAAAGCCTACGTAACTTGCGTAAAAAATGTTACTACGTATGCGCAGTTATTCCGATCCTAAAAATACGCATGGGAAAAGTAGCAAAATCGTATCTGTGAAGCCGGTTCCCTGTCATCAAGCCCAAAGTACTTCTCTCCTGGAAATCCAGAAACAATGCCTGAGTTTTAGCGCAGACCCTCCAACATGACCCATTCCATTAGGTTCACAATAATCCACTTCTGGGTTTCCAGCTGTCACTCTCACCTGAACTTAATGGATGATCCGATGTTTGAAAAGCAGTTTTCAATAAAGTTGGTTACCATAGTAAATGACAGTTGGAAGCTCAGGACCAGAGAATTGTGTACCTAATGGAATGGGTCATGTTGGAGGGCCTGTTAGTGTTAGGCTGCTAAGAGGGAAGGGTTAAGGTTAGGCTGCGGGGAGAGCAGGAATAGGGTCAGGCTGCAAGACGAGGATCGTTAGGATGAAGAAAACGTACTTGTCACTTGCCACAAAGGTCGAAATATCTTCGGTGCGGTAAATTACACCCGCTAAAACCTGTAAAACCATCAGGGGACTACGTTGCCTGTGTCTGACCTAGAAACTATTTGCATATCCTTGAAATGCTTTTTTAGAAAATTATTTTCTTTATCACTTGATTAGCAACTTTTGCCATTTTTTTTGTGAGAGAACGTGCTGTTGGTTCTTTATTTATCTTTATTTTGCAAGACAATTAAATAACTACAAGCTTTGCACTCAGTAGAGAGCAGAGAGATGCGAAATGCATGTGATTTTCCTCCTCTAGTGTGAAACCAGCTATAATGTAAACAGCGTCGGAGATAGCTGTGAGGACGGAGCCAGGAGTTGGAGAGCACTAAGTTTGCCTATTTGTGATAGTGGAGAGCCGGTGTTCGCAGGAGAGGAGAGGAGGGAGGGAGGATGGGCTCGTGTCCACAGACTGCCTGCATGACATAATGGGATGAGAGATGTATTACCTGCCTCTGCTACTTTAAGACGGCTATTGCTGTCAGCATGGGAAGGAAGGTGGATTATTTATGTACCTGGAAAGGAAGCCAGAAGAAGTGACAAGCAGCCTCCCAGTCAAGGTATAGGGAACAAGTGGTGATCATTCCAGATGCCCTCTATGGAGAGTTAATGCGGAGCTCAAGAAGGAGGTCAACAGAAGATCTTCAGAAGTTGGAGATACTCTATAGTGAGAAGGGAAACTTACTCCTCAGCCATAGTGGAGATCCCATCCCTCAACCAGGGTGCAAAGAAGAGACCACTGTGAGATCCAGGCAAAGAGTTTTGGAAGAAAGAAGATTAAAAGGAGCTGTGTAGATCTCCAGAAAGGTCCCAGCTGCCCAACAAGGTCCAAGGATCTTCTGGAGAGAGAGAGAGAGAGAGAGGGGGCAAGTCCTGGATGCACACAGGCTGGAACCTGAACTCAGGGCTTCTATGGAGCAAAAGGTTGTCCAGACTCCAGTGGAAGGCGATCACTTTACTGCTAGGGGCTGCAGGAAGGGAGCCAGCTAGCTGCTGATTCACCAGCACAGAGCTCTGTGTCTTCTATCCACCCTCGGGACTATGGGGCTGCCTAACATGTTCTTGGAGGAGGAGTGGCAGTCGGAGGGTCTGCAGACGCTGGGCATTGTCTTCTTGATCTTCAGCTCTCTCAAACTTTTGCACCTTTTGGGTGTCATCGACTTTTCGGATGAAGGTAAGGGGGGGGGCGATGGGGTGAGTGGACACCTACTAAGCAATTTATTCTGTTCATAAAGATTCCTAATCATCGTGGCCTGTATAATATATACGTCCGGTGTTTAGCGATTTTTACTACTGCGCATGCGTAGTCATTTTTTAACGTAATCTACGTATCTTTTTCTTACGTAGATTACTTTAAAAAATTACTACACATGAGCAGTAGTAAAAATCGCTTAACACCGGACGTTTATATTATAATATAAACGTCCGGTACTCTGAATATGGGCCTGTTTGAGGTTAGTTGCACTTATATAGACACAGGGTCTGATTAGATCAGCATTGTGGATAAACCTTTTCATGTTTTGCATGCAGGGAATATACTTTGCTTTTGCTTATAGCACAGAGATACAGTTTCCTTGTTACTCTGCATTTTAAAGTTGAGCTGGGAAACTTGCCTCCTCAACTCTAATTGTGCCATTGCAGGGTTTAAATCCCGCCCCCCCCCCTTCCCTAAAGTTTAACAAGATATAGAGTCTCCCTTGAAAAATCTTCTAAGCGAAACACGTGTGGGTGTGAGCTGAATCCGGGGCTCTCTCTCTGTCTCTCATTATCCTGCTATGTGCTTGGGATTTATGTTATCAATGTTTTCCACCTAAGGTAGGGTGAGCTAGTTGCCCCTTTTTGGGGTGAAGACCCACCGTGAGGTAGTTATTATGTTTATTTTCCTTTTTTTTTTAGCACAAGGGTCAGATTAGGTTAATCCACTACAATTAAGATGATGGGGTAGATCCAGACCGTATTTGTTATGTTTGATCGCGTAGCGTATTTTCTAGGCACTTTCCTCGCTTGTACGGACTTTGGCCGTTTTACACTTCCCAAACCCTACCTTAACTTTTCAAAGCGTAACTACTGACGTACGTAAAAGCTACACATATGTAAGTGTCTAAGCCACACCCATACTGTACGATTTAAATGCCTCACTCCGCCTCCGAAGCATAATTATGGGTGTCGAATGGCTGTCACACCTCTTCGTTCGTAGTTAAGCTGTTGAGACGTGGTTGGTATGTACGTTCAGAGTTATGTGGCGTAGCATCTGGCATGCGCATGCGCAGTAAATATTATTAAGCGATTTTACATCAGTGGCTAGCGTAAAATCGCTCGCGTACGTAGTTTAGGATCTATAGGCCTGATCCAGAACAACGCTTGGGAGCAAATTTATGCCTGGCGGAGACGTAAAATCGCCTTTTGGTAAGTACTGCGCATGCGCACCATAGAAAATACGCTCAATAGCGTAGCATAATTGTGAACGTATGAGCCATTCACGTATGTGTCACGTAAATACTTACATGTGGGCGTGCCAATTTTTACGTGAGTCTAAAATACGTCTGAAATACGTTAAGTAGGCGGGGTTTGTATTTAAAGTGTACAGAATGGGCGTGCTTAGCTGTGTAAATTCGTGTTGCCCTATACGTACGTGTGCGGATCACTGCGGTTACATTGGAAAAAGTTTAGGTAGGGTTTGTAAAGCGTATCTTGACAAAATACATACATTCAAGGGGTGTGCCAAGGGGAGTGTATAGAAGGTACGCACAGGAAAATACGCTACGCGAATAAACGTACGGCAAACGTAGTTCTGGATCTACCCCACTGTCACTTTTTAAATATATTTTCGCATATGAATTCTGGAATATAAATAAGGTTGTAGTCATTTGTATTTGTGGATTTTGGTTTGGAGTGCGCTATATTTTGGTATATTGCTGTTATGGGGCCCTATGACTCTTTAGCATCGCAGTTTGCATTATGTGATTGAACCAGTTAGCAGCATCCACTGGAACTTGTTATAAAGGAATACGTTTGCCAGTTCCATTTATTACTCGTATTGAAGTGAGATAATACTGCCATACACTGCTGCCTTTTAATGTTTGTGAATAAGATATAGAGCCAGATTTACTAAACTGCGGGTTTGGAAAAGTGGAGAAGTTGTCCATAGCAACCAATCAGATTCTAGCTGACATTCTCTAGTATGTAGAATCTGATTGGTGGCTATGGGCAACATCTCCACTTTCCCAAACCCGCAGTTTAATAAATCTGGCCCATAGAGTCTCCTTTCTTTAGCTGTTGCTCCCCATTCTGTATTAGCCCCGTAAAGACTGGCGGCCTAAACCTGATTAGCGTCCATCGTCTGACGTTTGAAAGCTGCTTGCGGAAGTTTTTCCTGGCCCTGCATCTAAGCGCCAGTAGTCGCACAATGGATCTCCTAGCCTACGGAACTTAGTTGAGGAGATCCTCCAATGGGGCGTCGCTCCAGATTCGCATGTCTAATCCCCACCAGGGGGGCGGTTTCAGGCATGCAGATGATGGAGAATGGGCAGCGGTTTTGCGGTCTATGTTCAGACGGACGCAAATCTGAACGGGGAATTGAAGGCAGGGTTCTGGACACGCAAGTGTTCAGAACTCTGTACGTGAGAGGGGGGGTCACAAGTGAATGAGCCCCTAACGCAACCTAAGATGAAGGAATGCTGAAACGTTAGAAGAGAC
This sequence comes from Limnodynastes dumerilii, assembly GCA_011038615.1. Taxonomy (NCBI): domain Eukaryota; kingdom Metazoa; phylum Chordata; class Amphibia; order Anura; family Limnodynastidae; genus Limnodynastes; species Limnodynastes dumerilii. The sequence goes on along the minus strand of WWET01001123.1, from coordinate 138,953 downwards.
AGGTGTCAGCTAGAGTTCTGTGTTAAAACTCGTGTAGCGTAATGTTAGACTGTATTATTATCTTTTCATGAGCCAGCAGCCACAGCCGGGCTGTATAAAGCGCGTCTCACCACTCCCGAAAAGCAACGTCCCCTTTCTAAAAGTGAATGGTAATAGCTCCAATATTCAACATGTCACGTGTCCATCAAGCTCCTAATTCTAATGATCATGCACAAGGGATGACACCTGTAGTGGACACTTCTTAACACAGGCGGTGGCATAGAGTTATATGTTTATTACTAATGGAAAATGAGAATAAGAAATGTCCTATTAAAAGGCATAATTCTTTATGTGCCAAGGTGCTGTAACCCATAGCAACCAGTACAGAGTTTTATTTTCTAAACTAAATGGGTAGAATGGGTTTGGCAACTCTGGAAGAGGATAAATGTGATCTGAAAGTGTAGTGTTTATGGTGTGTCTGAGTGTAGCGTGTGTGTAGTATGTTTATTTGTGTGCCTAGATGTGTGTTTTTATGTGTGTCTGGTGTATGTGTCTATGTACTGTGTGTAGGTTGTGTGTGTATGTATGTGTGTCTTTCTGTATGTACAGTATGTATGTATGTATGTATTTATGTATTTATGTATGTGTTGTGTATGTTTATGTGTATGTACAGTATGTATGTATGTATGTATGTATTTAATTATTTATTGCGTGTGCGTTTATGTGTGTCTGTGTGTATGTTTCTGTATGTATGTATGTATGTATGTATGTATGTATGTGTGTATGTAGTGTGTGTATGTAGTGTGTGTATGTTTCTGTATGTTTCTGTATGTATGTATGTATGTATGTATGTGTGTGTGTATGTATGTATGTATGTATGTATGTGTGTATGTATGTATGTATGTATGTGTGTGTGTGTGTGTGTGTGTGTAGTGTGTGTGTGTGTATGTATGTGTGTGTATACATAGTGTATACACACACATGTGTGTGTACATAGTGTGTGTATGTAGTGTGTGTGTATGTATGTGTGTGTATGTAGTGTGTGTGTATGTGTGTGTGTATGTAGTGTGTGTATGTAGTGTGTGTGTGTGTGTGACAATCTTATTACATCAGTGGTAGTGAATGGGTCTCACAATGGTGACTGCATGTGTGTGTGTATGTAGTGTGGTGTGTGTGTGTATGTATGTGTATGTAGTGTGTGTATGTAGTGTGTGTATGTAGTGTGTGTATGTAGTGTGTGTGTGTGTGTGACAATGTTATTACATCAGTGGTAGTGAATGGGTCTCACAATGGTGACTGCAGTATAATCTCTTTTTTGGGACCCACAGATCATGGTTCATATAGGAATAATGCGGCCCCTCGGAGCCTGTTGTTTTAGAGAGTCAGAATGCCGGGACTCTCATAGGACTCTCAGGGACTCTCATGGGACTCTCATGGGACTCTCAGGGACTGACATGACTGCTGTGTGATAAAGAGACTGTGTGGTTACAGTAATGGGGACCCCCTGTCCATGGTGCTGAAATTCTAAATGAAGGTAAATAACATCCGGTCACTGTGACGGTGTTATACACACGGGGCCTGAACTAGAGCTACGATGATACACTGAGCGGTCTAACACTCAGCGTAACATCGCCGCACTCCCCCGACACTCCCCCTTGTCTTACCGTATTAACACTCGCTTACGCCGGCTGAAGGCTACCCTAACATCAGCCAACGTAAGCGAGTGTTTATACGCTGGGACCTCCCAGCCTCATTACCCTCCCTTCCCCCACCTACCTGCACTAACTGCAGCGTAGTAACCCTGAGGGACGCCCCCTCCAGCGTTACCACGCTGCTGCTATGGAGATCCGATCCTCTATAGGGCGTTGCCGTAGCTACGCCGGTCAACATCTCTCGGTGCATGTGCATATCGGCTTTTCAGCCAATCTTACGCTTATGCCCGCCGTAGTTAGTACGCCGGGCGTAGGTCTGGATCAGGCCCATATATACTATATATACTACATACATATATACTACATACACACATATAGTAATATATCATCTCTGCTCTGAGTGACCCGCGAGGGGAGGGTCAGCGGGAAGGTTTCAGGTGAAGACGCATAATTATAGAGTTAAGAGACGCAGTCTCCGGCACGAAAACGCTGTTTCCTAAATAGAGACATCCGAAAGCTAATTTTCCTCTGTCTCTATTTGGAAAATAGCGCTGATTAGAATATTTTATTAATGGATGTGTAAGTATACTGAATTTATTTTTCGGCATTTTTACCCGTGGATTAATTCTAAAACCTCTGCCGCTGCCACAGACCCGTCTCACCAAAGCAAACCCGCCACACCGGACTGGATAGGTGAGTATTATAGGGGAGCCTATAGAGAGCCTATGGGGAGTAGTAGTCCATGGGGAGTTTTATGGGTAGACTGCGGGGAGGAGAGTCTTAGGGTTAGGCTGCGGGGAGGAGAGTCTTAGGGTTAGGCTGTGGGGAGGGGAGTATTAAGGTCAGGCTGCGGGGAAGGGAGTTTTAGGGTCAAGCTGCGGGGAGGGGAGACTCAGGGTCAAGCTGCAGGTAGGGGAGTCTTAGGGTCAGGCTGCGGGGAAGGGAGTCTTAGGGTTAGGCTGCGGGGAAGGGAGTCTTAGGGGTAAGCTGCGGGGAAGGGAGTCTTAGGGTTAGGCTGTGGGGAAGGGAGTCTTAGGGTTAGGCTGCAGGAAAGGGAGTCTTAGGTTTAGGCTGCGGGGAAGGGAGGGTTACAGTAATGGAAGGGGATCAATTGCTTTGCCGGTTGAGAGTCTTAGGGTCAGGCTGTGGGGAGGGGAGTCTTAGGGTTAGGCTACAGGGAAGGAAGTCTTAGGGTTAGGCTGCAGGGAAGGGTAAGTTAAGGTGAGGGTAATGGAAGGGGAAGGCTGGGGTTAGGGTAGTGGAAGGGGAAGGGTAGGGTAAGGAGTAGGGTAAGGGTTGGAGTTTAAATTCATACTTATTTGCAGCAGCGTCATGGATCAATTGATTTGATAGCAATTGATTTCCCAGCCAGTTCGGAGCTCGCTGGGAGAGAACGGCCCATTCGAAAAAAAACACCTGTGTGAGGTTATGATGGGGGAGAGGTAGTGGGGCAGTCTGACTCTTATCCCGGGCCTGGCTTACTCTGTCTATCAGAAGTTTATTCTATCGGGCTGAGAGTGAAGTTCCTGCAGCATTACGGATGTGTGAAGTATGAGCTGGGATTCGCAGTTTTTTTACTTGTTATTAGTGTGTTAATCAGCAAACGCTATGAATTTTTACAGTCTGTTTAAACAGTGTTATCTCCTGGATAGTGTTGTATGGAAGGATATCATCTATAATCGTTTTAATTGTTGTTGAGTTGGACTGAGATTGTTACGGAATGTGGCTGCCTCAGTGGTTGTCCCATTTTTGACAATGACGTTTTAATTACAGCTGTATTACTGCCGACACATTTTTAATGAACAATATTTAAATTCTGGAATAGTTACAATGTTGAATGCTCTTATTTCGACAGGTGCCTGTTCTGGTGAGGGGTTGGGATAGGCTGTGGGACAGGGAAGGTTAGAGGCGACACTGAAAATTCATGGTAGCTTCCTGCTGTCGGAAGTCCCTTGTTTACTCTCTTCGCACACACACACGGGACTTATGATCTGATTGTGGACCAGCATCATAACTCTGTAGAGCTCCGAGCATCAGCGGGGGTCTGGATCCCGTCCAAGCTGAATAACTTATTATTTGAGAATACACAAAAATGATCATTCTGGGATTGCATTTGGGATTCGGAGCGAAGCGTCCACAAAATACGATTTTCCTACCAATTGCATGGATAAACGTCTGCTTTTGTGTGTTGGGAATGCACATGTTGCCGAGTGCAGCAATCAGAACGCAATACGCATGATCCAGCATTCCGATTTTTCTGATGGACGGGACCAGGCCGAGCCAGGCTGGACTGGGGATGGAGCTAGGTGGGACCGCTTCCTGATATAAGCTGCTAGAGGCGCTTGGCGCTCCATGTATGATTGCTAAGCGCTGGCTGTGAAATACACGACGAACAACAGAGGAGGCGGGGCCCAAGTGTGGATGGGTGGGATTAGGTGGAGACAGGTAGGATGGGGCGGAGCTAGGCTTGACTACTGCCTGATAGAAGCTGCCAGAGGCTGACAGCTTAACACAGCACCATGTATGAGTGCTTAGCTCTGCTGCTCGCAATGTATTTCTAAACAGCACTCAGGACTCATACTGTACATGGAGCACCGAGTGCTGTTGTAAAATGTCAGCTTCTGACAACTTACTTACAGTGCAAGGGGGGGCGGGTGCCATGGGCCTCTCTCTCTTCCAGGCCCAGTAGCAGCCGCACCCCCTGTAGTTCAGACCTTGGTTTTATTGTGGATTTCTCTGTCCCGTTGTTTATGCGGGTTACATTTCTTCACATCTAGGAACAGTCTCCTGTCTTATGCCTGCAGGGATATGTTTTCTTGCCTGTTGTATTATTTACAATGGATGACCACAGAATCTACTACTAATCCTGTTACTTCTAACGTTTCCGCCTGTGAATGAAACATTTAACTAGAAAGCATCATGTCCGGTGATTCGGGATCTCTAGTGTCTGCTGGATGCGGTATCCGAAAACATTAACCTGTATTAGTTGTGTCAGGTATGTTGTGTCAACGCTATATAGCATCATCGGGTATACCATGACCGGAGATGGGTTACATGACTTATACCCAAATATTTCTTCATTCTTTAGGACTTTTGCAACAAGATTTAGAACACTTTTCAGACATTTCATTCAAACCAAACATTTTAGTTTACTCTGTATACAAGGGAAATCTTTATATCCTGGACAATTGTGGTTGGAATATAGATTGTGGATATTTGGCCTCTGCGTCGAAATTCCATATTAGGTGGCGGTTACTTGGATGTTGTTTGGTTTGGGTGGTGGTCACTAGGATGCTCATAGTATTAGGTGGGGGTCACTAGGATGCTGTATATATTGAATGGTGGATGGTAAGAGGCTTTCTGTATTTGTGTGATTCCTTGGATGCTCTATCTATTGAGTGGTAGTCACTAAGATGATTGGGTGGCTGTCATTAGGATGTTGCCTGTATTGGGTGGTGATCAATAGGAAGCTTTCTGTAGTAGGTGGTGGTCACTGGTATACTCTCTGTAGTAGGTGGTGATCACTGGTATACTCTCTGTAGTAGGTAGTGGTCACTGGTATACTCTCTGTAGTAGGTGGTGGTCACTGGTATACTCTCTGTAGTAGGTGGTGGTCACTGGTATACTCTAGTGAACACTAGGATGCTCTCTGTATTGTGTGGTGGTTACTAGGATGCTCTCTGTAATCAGTGGCGGTCACTAGGATGCATCATTTAGAGATCATTTCTATAATTACAGGAGTTACAGGAATATTGGTGAAATATTAGACAGTAGATGGTATACATGTAATTGTCTTTAACATAAACTTTCTTCTGTGTCATTGACTATACACAAACCCACCCTCATAAATATTAGCACTGCTATCATTAAGGTTCCTTATTCTCTATTGTGTTCTGGTAGAACATCAGTTGTTGTGAAACTAAAATTCCCATCATACTTTAACTGCATAGTCATAGCTGATACCCGACAAAAAGCATGCTGGGACTCGTAGTTTCACAACACCTGGAGAGCCACAGGTTGGCCAGACCTCTAATCCTTTCTGCGTTCTGGTATTTAATGTTGCCAAATGACAACATGACTTATTGATTTTTCTTTTTTTTTTTCTTTTTTTTTTTGCAGTATTCTGGGGATAAAGATTTGTTTAAATCTTTGTCATGACTGGAAGTGATACAGGGGTCAGAGCTGGAAGTGAGGGGGTACATGGGGGTCAGAGCTGGAAGTGAGGGGGTATACGGGGGTCAGAGCTGGAAGTGAGGGGGTATATGGGTGTCAGAGCTGGAAGTGAGGGGGTATATGGGGGTCAGAGCTGGAAGTGAGGGGTATACGGGGGTATAGGTCATACTGTCACCTCTTCCACTGATATCATTAAAATGCAATAAATCCCCAGTCACTTATTATTTCTAAATCATTTCTTTTTGTCCTATAAATGCATGAATATAAATGAATGATTTCCCCAAATAGTGTTTTTGCTCTAAATCAACGGTTCTCATCCTTGTTTCGGGGAGAACTTGTTACCCACCATATAGGGGGCGTCACAACATTTTTTGTTGAAGGGGGCAAGAATGAAGCCCTTCCTGTGACGCACGCCTTTCCCCTTGGTGTGCCCTCCCCCTTCCTCCCATTTGCAAACTTACCCTGCTGAAGCTTCTTCTCCTCTCCTCTCCTCCGTGGTGCCTTTTCTGCTCACTAAGGGGTAAATCCAGGACTACATAAAAGCGCCCATTAGTACTTATTGCGCATGTGAGCGGCAGATGTTACGCCACATAACTCAGAGCATAAGGGCCAGTCATGTAACTTCAGTGTAACTGCATATGCAGGGGGCGTGCCAGCCATATGACACCTGTAATTATGCTTCGGAGGCGGGGTGAGGCATTTAAATGATACAGTATGGGCGCGCTTAGGCGTGTAAGTACGTGCAGCCATTACGGCGACAGGAGTTACGCTTTAAAAAGTTAAGGTGGGGTTTGGAAAGTGTAACACGGCAAAACTACCTACGGCCGAGGGGAATGTCTAGGGGAATGCATAGTAAATACGCTACGCTAGGAAACGTGGTTCAGGATTTGGCCCTAAATGGCTTTGGGGTCACACCAGCATCACTCAGATGGGAGAGGAGACACTGACAGAGGATTGCAGCCCCCCTGTAGCACCCCCTTCATATTTGGTACAAGGCAAGAAACCCCGCTCTAGACCCTTATATAAGATTTGTAAGCAGCCAGAATAACAGATTTGTCAAATAGCTGTCTGACATTCCTAATTTATACTCCAGCTGCTCATGTATTATCTTTCCTGTCTCTCTTTCTCTGTACCTACAGTTTATTCATGATCCCCGCTATGTTTAATTCAGGATATGCTTTCCAGGAAGTTAAAGAAAACCTCTTGTGAAAACTGTCAAAGTATCAGCGCTGACAGTGTCAGACCGAAATTTCACGCCAGCTGCATATTATATTGATAGCGTGGACATAGACCTCCGTGGTATGCTATGCTCGGCGCTCTGATTGCAGTACCAGCGCAGTTTAAAGCCAGATTCCCGCTGTATTCTAATTCCTGCGTGTGCGAGAGTAAGCTACTCCCCTCACATGCAAGGGCGTTCCCATCACAGAAGCCACCTTAATATTTCTAATAATATGAGGTCGGTGCAGAAGGCTGGAAAGTATGTAAGGGCTTCACCAAGCTGTAAAATGACCATACATAACTCCTCCCTCCTGGCACACACTAAGCCGGTGGGGGTCTCGGTGGAGAACGACCTTTTTTTTTTTGTACGAAAGGGATGTTTTATTCCAGCCAGTTCCGAATTGCCTGTGCAATTGATTGCTTCTGCCTCGCCAAGGAGAAGCAATCGATCATCTGAAGATTCAAGATGCAGCAACGAATGGTGAGTATTTATCTAACCCCAACCCTTATCCTAAGCCTTACCCTAACCCTGACCTTCTCCTTCCTCCAGCCTGACCCTAAGACTCCCCTACCCATAGCCTAACCCTAAGACTCCCTTCCCTGCAGCCTAACTCTAAGACTCCCCTACCCATAGCCTAACCCTAAGACTCCCCTACCCATAGCCTAAACCTAAGACTCCCCATAGACTTCCCAGTAATACTTACTTGCCCGGTCCGTTGCGGCGGGTCTACGGGGGGTGGTGGCGGTTTGTGAATGAATGGGTAAGTATTCTGAAAAATAAATGTGGAATAATTACCCATTATTTAGTGAAAGTCTCTAATTAATATTTTCAAAATAGACACAACCGAAAATTAGCTTTTGGCTGCCTTTAGTTCGAAAATTGAACTTTTGTTCCCAAATTGCATCCCACCTCCATCCCTGTCTTAAGCCTCTTCTCCAGACCCAGGGCCCGATCCAGAGCTACGCTGGGCTGCTGTCCGTAAGTACGGCCAGCGTAGATTTGGTGCACTCCCCCTGACACCCCCCTTGTCTGAGCGTAGTTACACTCAGTTGCGCCGGCTGTAGGCTCCCCTAACTTCAGCCAACGTAACCGAGTGTAATTATGCTCAGACAGAAGCGTGATCAGTGAAACCCTGCCCTCCCTTCCTAATTTCCCTCCCTCCCCCGCCTACCTTCCGTAACTACAATGTAGTTACAGCGCAGCCCGCCCCTTCATCCGTAACAACATTGTAGTATCATTGATCACGCCAGGCAACATCTGCCCGGGCGCATGCGCAGAACGGATCTGGTCCTATTTGGATATGGACCTATTTTACTGGTACCCCCTTAAGCTTTGTGCCCTGGACAGCTGCCATGGACACCCCTAGATACAACTATAAGTTACGCTACTGCCATGATCTGTCAAATCGGTCATACACTCTACAACATCCATCAGCTGACCAGACCATAAAAATCGCTTTCAGACAAACCGTCTGATGCATGTCCACACAATGTCAGATTATCAGACCCGCATGTCCACACAATGTCAGATTATCAGACCCGCATGTCCACACAATGTCCACACAATGTCAGAGCATGTCCACACAATGTCAGATTATCAGACCCGCATGTCCACACAATGTCAGATTATCAGACCCGCATGTCCACACAATGTCAGATTATCAGACCCGCATGTCCACACAATGTCAGATTATCAGACCCGCATGTCCACACAATGTCAGATTATCAGACCCGCATGTCCACACAATGTCAGATTATCAGACCCGCATGTCCACACAATGTCAGATTATCAGACCCGCATGTCCACACAATGTCAGATTATCAGACCCGCATGTCCACACAATGTCAGATTATCAGACCCGCATGTCCACACAATGTCAGATTATCAGACCCGCATGTCCACACAATGTCAGATTATCAGACCCGCATGTCCACACAATGTCAGATTATCAGACCCGCATGTCCACACAATGTCAGATTATCAGACCCGCATGTCCACACAATGTCAGATTATCAGACCCGCATGTCCACACAATGTCAGATTATCAGACCCGCATGTCCACACAATGTCAGATTATCAGACCCGCATGTCCACACAATGTCAGATTATCAGACCCGCATGTCCACACAATGTCAGATTATCAGACCCGCATGTCCACACAATGTCAGATTATCAGACCCGCATGTCCACACAATGTCAGATTATCAGACCCGCATGTCCACACAATGTCAGATTATCAGACCCGCATGTCCACACAATGTCAGATTATCAGACCCGCATGTCCACACAATGTCAGATTATCAGACCCGCATGTCCACACAATGTCAGATTATCAGACCCGCATGTCCACACAATGTCAGATTATCAGACCCGCATGTCCACACAATGTCAGATTATCAGACCCGCATGTCCACACAATGTCAGATTATCAGACCCGCATGTCCACACAATGTCAGATTATCAGACCCGCATGTCCACACAATGTCAGATTATCAGACCCGCATGTCCACACAATGTCAGATTATCAGACCCGCATGTCCACACAATGTCAGATTATCAGACCCGCATGTCCACACAATGTCAGATTATCAGACCCGCATGTCCACACAATGTCAGATTATCAGACCCGCATGTCCACACAATGTCAGATTATCAGACCCGCATGTCCACACAATGTCAGATTATCAGACCCGCATGTCCACACAATGTCAGATTATCAGACCCGCATGTCCACACAATGTCAGATTATCAGACCCGCATGTCCACACAATGTCAGATTATCAGACCCGCATGTCCACACAATGTCAGATTATCAGACCCGCATGTCCACACAATGTCAGATTATCAGACCCGCATGTCCACACAATGTCAGATTATCAGACCCGCATGTCCACACAATGTCAGATTATCAGACCCGCATTTTTTTTTTTTTTTTTTTTTACAATGCTTTAAGCTGCCACACATTCACTGAAAACAGTGGAAGCAATTACATTTTATACTAGGAATAATAATACTCATTATGTTCCTTTTAGTTTGAAGGTAAATAACATGGCAGACCCTCGACGTGGTTCATTTCCAGCAAAGATCTCTGCGTCAAAAGCTGCAGTATTAAAAAAAAAAAAGAGCAAGTCTTGTTCCATCACCTCCTTAGTCCCAGTCAGCCGATGCAGACAGCATTGCTGCATTATGCAGTGTGACAGGACTGCAGGATCCGGTGCAGGGCTGAATTAAAGGCAAATTCCACCTAACACTCATCACACTCATCACACAATAAACCAGCTCCAAGTCCCCTTTTACTTGCACCCACTGGACATTTTTTTTAAAACCAGCTTCTTAAGTGAAGACTTTGAGGAATTGGGATTATTTTCCAGAAAAAATGGCATTTATTCCACAAACCGCTGGCTGCATGCTCAAATCCGTTAAAATTCTGATACCGGTTAAACTGAGGAGGCAAAAGAGTAAGTTCTATTGTCCGATCTCTTGTCATTTACAGGATACAATTGACTATACAAATATCTGTCTGGTGTATTTGTATCCGTATATAATAGATCCTAAAACAATGTTATTATATGTTTTGTATATTGTTGTAGCTAAATACTTTTTCTGTAGAACTTTGGATTGGATGATTTCTGACTTGTTGGTTTTGATTTCTTTGTCTTTGTTTAATCAACTTGACATATTAAATATAGCAAATGAATCATCGTTATTGATTAACCAGTTGTGTTGCGGTGATAAAAGTTTAAGGACTTGTTGTGTGAAAAGAGGATAAAGTGTTTGCTAACCGGTGTTTAGAAAAATATGAATGCACCTTTATTATACAGTAGAGAATGGTGAAGTTCCCAATTCATCTAAAGACAGTTACCAGAGTTGTTTCAGAATCGAGGCTTTAGAAATATGTTACTGGAGTTTATTCTATAAGTATGGTCCAGTTTTTTGATCCTTTATATTATTTATACTGTTCTTATGCTCTTTTTTTCAACATGTCTTGTCTGTTGATTGGAAACAGGTTTTTGCAGTGCTGGGTATAGAGATTGGCTAAGAGTTATCTGACAGACCTAACATGTTAAAAGTTCCAACCACTTAATAAACAGATCAAAATATTTGTAACAGATCATGTTATGTCCACATACTGAAAGATAATTGTTCAGAATGATCTGTTGATTAGCCAGATATGACAAATCATCTACGTGTATGGCGAGCTTTAATATAATAGCCTTCTGGGTAGCTGTTGCTGCACTTGTACAGGAAAGATATTTTATTTTTATACAGCTATAGTTTATTTGTTAGAAATATTCCCTATTATATATGTTGGTTTAATACTGTTATAAGTACACATGAAATGTTTTCCATTGAGTTTCAGTTCCTAGAGAACTAATCCATCATCAGTAGTGATTATTTATGAAATACAGCTTGAATTACAACAAAAAAAAAACTAACCAAACCAGAATGAATTATGTTGAATAAAAACCAAAACAAAGGAGATGTGGTTTTTCTGTTTTCAGTCCATTTGAACAATGTCACGGCCACCATTCAGCTGGGACGCCCCGGACCGGAAGCCACATCCTATTCTAGAGTAACTGAAGTGGCTGACTACAGTACCTGTCAGCACAGGTTCCTACCTAAGGGGCTAACTGAGTAGACAGGTACCACAGTCAACCAATCAGGTACCATAGACTAGGATTAGTCACTCACAATGAGACACAAGGTACTCAGCCCTGTTGCTGGTGAGTATCAGTTACTCTCTATGGAAACAAGATCATGTACAGTACAACGAGGTAAGAACCTCTGGTCCAAGGCTGGGTCCTTTATCTTACTGCTGGATGGTGCATTCAATTCTCAAGAGTTAAGTTTTACATAAACAAAATTCTCCTTAGACAGAGGTATAAACTGATTAGATGGAAGAAGATAAATGAAATCCCATATATTCCATTATTCTATTGTATTCCATTATAGGGCAGGCATGTCAAGACTAATTCTATCAAACATTTTTGTTTTTATAATGTTCTTGAAATTGTAGCATTGATAGAGAGACACACAGAGAGACAGAGAGATAGAGAGAGACAGCGAGAGAGAGAGACAGAGAGAGAGAGAGACAGAGAGAGAGAGATAGAGAGAGAGAGAAAGTAGGAGAGAGACACAGAGAGAGAGAGAGAGAGAGAGAGA
>WWET01001123.1:108833-121354 GCA_011038615.1 Limnodynastes dumerilii | reverse complement strand
TAAGCCACCCCCCGGCTGAACAACACAGTAAGTGTGGATCCTGTTATTAAGCCCGCCTATAGGAGAGGTGCAGGAATCATGTTTAGACCATTCAAATGATGTTGACACTGAACAGTTGACAGAATATTTAGCATAATATAGGGGTGTTTATGATTTAAAAAGGCCATCCCTTTTGACACAAAAGCATCCTTCATCATGCAATGTTTGCTTTGAACACCTATGTAACTCAAGGTTTCATCCCATGGCTTCCAATACTGTGTTCACCAAGGCTGATAACAGCATTTATATAAATATCCCTGCAGAAGAATTTTCTGTTTTTTGTTAAGAGGCCACTCGTTAAATTTACAATTCCCCTACACATTTCAGAATTACAAGTAGCTATGCCCTTACAGTCTTGTTACTAGTGTGGGGGGAGGTTGTTTTAAAAGGGTGTGGGTCCCCCTCAATGAACGGCCCTATTTCGATATGGGCGTTCTGTTATGCCTCGAAGAGGCATAGCAATTGATCCCTGGAGCACCAAACACAGTGCTCCTTAAGGTGAGTGACTAAACTATCCCCAACCCTTCCCCTAAATCTAACCCTAACCATCCCCTTCCATTACCCTAAACCTAACCCTCCCTTCCATGCAGCCTGACTCTAACCCTCCCTTCCCCGCAGCCTGACCCTAATACTCCCTTCTCTATAGCCTAACCCTAAGACCCCCACCACCACAGCCTGACCCTAACCCTCCCTTCCTAAGCGCCTAACACTAACCCCCCTAATACTAAAACGTCCCGGAGAGGTTACTCACCTTTCCGGAGCTGTCAGCAGCGGGTGCGGCGGGTCTGCGAAAGTGAATGGGCGAGTATGCCAATCGGCACACTCAGCCATTCATAATAAAAAATTCTAAAATGGCCCACTATTCGACATAGAGACAGCCGAAAAGTAACTTTCAGGCTGTCTCTATTTCGCAACCCGGGCCATCGGACCAGAGACTGCAACCTGTTTTTAAATGTCTTACATTACCACAGATCTAAACTCTGGAATGACGTATTTTATTCCAACCTCGGTAATAGCTTTGACCCAGCACTAGTCAGAAAATCAAGAACAGGGGTGAATAATAAAACAGTTTTGTTGTGGTTACAGAAGGACTTTATCTGAGTGCATTTGGTGGATGGGTAAGCAATTAGCACTAACGCAATCCTCATTAATGAGGTAATTAGAGCCTTTTTAGGGGCCTCTGATGGGACAAAGGATCCTGTTTTAATGTTTGTTTGTTTCATTATCTGCTTTGTTTTGGATCAAGCTCATGGGAATTCCATCTTAAGATCCAAATTGAGGAAAAACAAAATGGATTCCACAAGGTCCTTTGAAAGTGCCTTGACAACACCACATTTCTGCACAGTAAAAAGCAGAATTTGTTTTAAAACTTTCCTTTTAATGTGAAAAGCAGATACTGGAAGTCCTTGAAGAGACAATTAGGGAAGCCCTTGAACACATATTTAGACAGGGCATTGGAGACGTATCTCAAGGGATCAATTTAGCCATTACCAACCTTCCGTTCTCCATAAACGGATGTAATCCATTATTACAGTATGTACGTTATACACAGTAAATGTTAGCTTTAGCTTCGGAATTTACTTTGTGCACAAAGTGCAGATATTTCTGGAACATTACAAAGACAATAAAGTTAACACACAATGGGCCTGATCCAGAACAACGCTTCTGAGTGAATTTACGCATGGCGGAGACGTAAAATCGCCTATTTGTAAGTACTGCGCATGCGCACCATAGAAAATACGCTCATTAGCATAGCGTAATTGTGAACGTATGGGCCATTCACGTATTTGTCACGTAAATACTTACGTGTGGGCGTGCCAATTTTACGTTACTCCAAAATACGTTTGAAATACATTAAGTAGGCGGGGGGTTGTATTTAAAGTGTACAGTATGGGCGTGCTTAGCTGCGTAAATTCGTCTTGTCCATACGTACGTGTGCGGATCACTGCGGTTACGTTGGCAAAAGTTAAGGTAGGGTTTGGAAAGCGTATCTTGACAAAATACGTACGTTCAAGGGCTGTGCCGAGGGGAGTGTAACGATTTTACGCACACGAAAATACGCTCCGCGAATAAACGTATGGCAAACGTAGTTCTGGATCTACCCCATTATGCATATATGATCTAGTATATAGTATAGTTAGTTGTTATTTCCATCTGCTCAACATAATTTTATATTATTGTTATTATTATTATTATTACTATTATCATTAATATTGGACCGGATCCAGCCCATTTGGAATTTCATGCTCCGGATTCAGAATTTTATCCTGGATAAAAATCTGGCGGCAAGGTGGGACAGAGCAGGAAGCGGAAGCGGGGAGGGATAGGACCTCCATTAGGGAGGGCAGCCGGGACTATTGCCCTGGGTCCGCAGCAGTCATCTCATAACAGTAATCCCTAGTGTTACTAGTGATGGGTGGGGTTTGATGACGCAGTTTCCGTCATCAAGCCCCGCCCACCCCCTGGAACACTATGTTCTGTGGTAGTGTTGGGAAGGGGGTGGGGCTTAAAGACACAATTTGCATAAATTGCATCATTAAGCCCCACTCCCATGTCAGCCTGTAGCTCTTCCCTTTGGGAAATTCCAGGGAATAGATCAAAAGTCGGTAACCCTCTAATAGGTTTATAGCATGGAAATCATGTTACTGATATGGGATTTAGATAGAGGCACAGCATGGCTCATAGCACATTTCTGAGGAGGTCCAAAGGTGCAGCTCTGGCCCCTTGTCCCCTTTGCTCTCCCCTACACTGGACCTGATGCAGAGATTGAAAATAAGAGAGAAGGGTTACTCCTGGGCTAAACCATGTTGATTTCAGGGGGAGTCAAGTTAGTTGTATTCTTTACATGCAGGGATATATCTTTGAATTGCTTACTGCACACAGATACTGACCAGCTTTACTTTATCACCTCTCATCCCCTACCCTAACCTTTCTGTGCATAACCGCCGGCGTCCATAAGCTCCTTACGTAGTTACGACACTAAGCATGCCCATACTGTACGATTTAAATGCCTCACCCTGCCCTCGAAGCGTAATTACGGTGTTCGGAAGACTGGCACGCCCCTATAAAGCTGGTACGCTCAAGGCCCATACGCTCAGAGTTTTGTTGCGTAACATCAGCCCCGCGCATGCGCAGGAAGTATAAATGGCCACTTTTACGCTTACGAGAAGCGTAAAAACGCTCCCGGGCGTAGGTCTGGATCAGGCCCGTTGTGTGACATTTGTGAATGCAGAAGGTGAAATGGGTCACAGTTTATAGAATGCCACTTTCTGAGGTTGTTATTCAGTGAAAAGAAAGGACCTGATCCAGCCCTAAAAGCAAAAAAGACGCATCTGGTGCTTGGAAAATAGGGCTCTGGATCCAAACGCTATGGAAGTCTTTTGCGTAAATTCACGTAACAGCCCAATGGACTTATATCCGCAAGTTGTTACGAGTCGCTGCTGGGATGCTCAGTTTACATTTGCGCTGCTAGGCAACCGCCCCGGTGGCTGCCTAGGCATGCCGTCATCTGATTAGACGTGCCACTCAACATGAACGATTGTGAGTGGTCGCCGCTGTTGCCTAGCAACAATGACTACAGGGAGGCTTTCCCCACTCACAGAAGCTGACTGGCTGTCCCCTATACTTAATAACCAACATTACGTTGGCTCTCTGCTGGTTATATTGTTAGCTATACTGGGCTGGACCCAGACTTAAGTATGTGCTTGAAATGAGCTAAACCATGTTGATTTCAGGGGGAGTCCAGGTAATTGTATTCTGTGCATGCAGGGCTATATCTTTGAATTGCTTACTGCACACAGATACTGACCAGCGTTACTATCACACTGTTATTTAGACTTGGGATAGGAAACATCACCTCTCATCTCTAATACTGTTTGCAACAGATGAAATATGACTCCCCTGCAATCACCATGGTTTAGCCCAGGAGTAACTTTCCTCTCTTAGGACCGGATTCACAAATCTGGTGTGAGTTAGGTGGGGACCCAGCCATCCTGCCCCCTTCCCGTCCCCCTTTTCAGGTACCTTTTGCTACTTATGAGTGCCATAGGGCTACCTATGGGGTAGCGGACACCTCAGAGCCCTGTAGTCACACCATTCCCTTCACCCACTGTCTCTAGATAGTAATGGACATTATGACATTTCCAAGAGCCTGAAAAAGAGAGACCATTCTCACCATTTAAACAGTCAGAACTTGTGTCTGGACTGCAAAGGTTGCTGGGACCTTTGTCCTGCTATTAACCATATTGCAGACACTTCCACTGATGCATGTAGCTATTAGAAATAGGTGCTGGATTAAAAGTCTCTTTAAAAGTATTATTATACACAGCCCTTTGAGAAAGGACAATTGTGTCCAAAACGCGTTAGTCGGCAGCTTCTACAACCAGTCTCCCATCGAATGGACTTTAACAAGGACGTTTAAGGGATTTATCAAGTCGTGTGTTGAAATTGCAACAATTTTTAGATAACAAAACTCTCCATCTCGCTCAGGTAGTTCACTTCAATTTGTTTCTGTGGCTAGCAGATTAACCCCTGCCTTTCACGCACCTGTTTACATTTACCTATAAACTGATTGAGCAACTTCCATTCTGTGTCACTTCACTTGTCCAGCCTACCAGTGCCTTTTCCCAACACCTACACCCTATTTTTCCCTTAATGACCTGACGCACAGAATATCATGTGGCCACCTCTTCAAAAATCCAAAACTTGGGAGATATAAATATTATGGACCCGATCGAGACTTAAAATGTTCCTGTGTTTGGCGCAATGATAGTTCCCCCCTGTATCCAGTACTCCTTGCAGGCAAGATGAGGCCACTCGAAAAAAAACCCCCACCTCTTTTGTGGAAGTGTGGATTCAGTCTTGTGGTTTCAGACATGATGGACTCAATAAATAGATTATCCTGCAGCAATCTGTTAAAAAGATGTCCCCTTCCCAATCATTGGCTACCAGTTAGGACTCCATAAAATATCACATTTGCTCTTTTAGGGCCGGATCCAGAACTACGTCCGGCTTCCATAGACAGGAGTAGTTCAATAAACAGTAGCTACTGGTCTAAAAGACCGCATATACGCAATCTACGTATCGAAACGATACGCAGATTACGTACAATAGCTACTACGCATGCGCAGTAGCTACTGTTTATTGAACTACGTCCGTCTATGGAAGACGGACGTAGTTCTGGATCCGGCCCTTGGTTCCTAAATATTTTTCTGGAAACCCAATCACTGTTCTATTAAATTGCCATTTTACGTGAACGGATACTGGTTAACAAAAACACCACCAAAGCATTTTGCACTTGCCATTCTCTTGCTGTCTCATCTCCTAGCTCACCGTCTATGTCCTTGTATTAATAAATTGCATGTTGTATTTGTTTTGCTTGCTGACCGCTTTCTTGCTTCCCTTTCAGTTAACAAGCCGATCAATGTGTTGGAAGGGGGACCCAGAATAACTTGTCATAAACACTCACATATCTTCCCCACAAAGAGTCTTCAGTAGAACCTTTGGTCTTACCAGTAGTTCATTGATATAAATGAAGACATATCTAGGCCGTGCATGGTTCTGTTGAATAGAAAATGCCATTTCTTGTTCAGCATTTGGAATGTAACTAGGTGATACAAAGACAGATTTAAAAATACAGAAGCCAGGGTTCAAGCTGGTCTTTGGAGACAAGACTCACAGACATTAATATTATTAGTTTCTGAAAAGAAAGGACATACTTGAACTCGTTCTGTTTTTCTCCAAGCAAGGGTTATTTTGGAGATTCTTTAGGGAAATTAGTATTTTTGTCTACCTTTGGGCAAATTGAAAGAGATAGAACATAAAACCCATGTGAAATATATGTAAAGTATAGTTTCCACCAGTTTATGACTATCATTTCCAAGAAAGAATATTCACTTTACATTATTGTTCTTCAAAGAAACATAGCCTTAAGCTTAATGCATTCTATTATATCTGTTACAAGACACTTCTTGATTGAGAAATAGACAGGTGCCACAACACCACAGGAGGATAAATCATCATTTTAAAGAATAACCAAAAATAGATCATGATAAAATATTACATAAAAATAAGAAAGAAGAATATTATAAATACCATGACAAAAAATGGTTCCATCTATCTCTGAGAACCCTTCCAGATCTCAAACTTCCTGGAATTTTCATGTGCTTGAGTCAGATAAAATAAAGTAGCCCCTGGCTTTTAGAAGACCGTTACAGGGAGTGGCAATTAAGCAGATTCACGGACGTGTGGCCTACGTGGACCTAGGCAAATATTTTTTCTTGGGGATAAGTCTGACATGAATTCTGCATCGACTTCAAGGATCTGATCCAGAGTTTAAGAAGATATTAGTTGAAAATTTAAACCTGGGCAATTGTTGAATAGCAGAGGAGGCAAAATTAATCTGTGGCAAACAGTATTAGAGTTGAGAGGGGATTTCCTAGATCAAGTCTAAATAACAGTGTAATAGTAACGCTGGTCAGTATCTGTGTAATAATATAATAATCATATAATAGTATTAGAGATGAGAGGTGATAAATAACAGTGTAATAGTAACACTGGTCAGTATCTCTACAATAAGCAAAAGCAAAGTATTCTCCCTGCATGCAAAAAAAAATGAATTCATCATGGTTTATCCAGGTGTAACTCTACACCATTTTTCCTCTTATTTTAAACTCTGGATCTAGCCGCATGTTCTTAATATATCATTATAATATGCCATAATAGTGGGCATCGGTAATAAAGAGTCTTTACTTTGACAGTATTTATTCTGCAGCCGTCTATACTGAAATCATCTACTTCCTATAAAAACCCTTTAGTGACTGAACTTCAGTCTGAAATCCAGCTAGTTGAATGAACAGAAAATTTAAAATGAATGATATTCTTTGCATGCAGGGAGAATACTTTGCTTTTGCTTATTGCACACAGACACTGACCAGTGTTACTATCACACTGTTATTTATCACCTCTCATCTAAAATACCATTATATTATTATTATATTATTACACAGATACTGACCAGCGTTACTATTACACTGTTATTTATCACCTCTCATCTCTAATAATATTATAATATTATATCATTACACAGACACTGACCAGCGTTACTATCACACTGTTATTTATCACCTCTCATCTCTAATACTATTATATTATTATATTATTACACAGATACTGACCAGCAAAACATCACCTCTCAACTCTAATACTGTTTGTAACAGATGAAATATGACTCCCCTGCAATCACCATGGTTTAGCCCAGGAGTAACTTTCCTGTTATTTCCGAACTCTGAATCAAGGGGATGGTTTACCTTGCAGAGTTAAACCATGCTTTCGTTGTCCGGATCTTCTAGCGTATGGAATTGCATTCCGTATAACATCTGGCGTGCATTGAAGATCCTCCAACATGACCCCTTCCATTAAATACACAATACTCCGCTCCTGAGCTTCCATCTGCCACTTACCTGGTTTTTAATGAATTAACTGCTATTTGAAAAACATTTTTTTCTTTAACAAAGGTGGTTGTCATAGTAACTGACAGCTGGAAGCTCAGGAGCAGAGCATGTTGTACCTAATGGAATGGGGTCATGTTGGAGGGAATGCATACCCTCTAACATGACCCATTCCATTAGGTACAAAATACCCTGCTCCTTAGTTTCCAATTGTCAGTTACTATGGTAACCACCTTTGTGAAGAAACAAATAGTCTTTTAAATATCAGTTATTCATTTAAACTAGGTAAGTGACAGTTGGAAGCTCAGGAGTGGAATAAATTGTACCTAGCGGAATGGGTCATGTTGGAGAGTCTTTTACAGTAAGGCTTACATACGAGGCTTGTGAAAGTAACTACTTTAGTATGTAGGTCTGTATCTGGTTCCATATTAGTATAGGAATAATAATAATAATAATAATAGTACTAATAATAAAATACAATGATAAATTATTAGCTATAAAATCAGAAAATGAAATGAAAAAATCTCTCTAATTCTTATTGATGATTAAAAAAAACGGTAAATGCTCTATGAATTACAGCTACTTTAATAACACGTTTATGACAAGTTATTCTGTGTTTCAATTTCATAATTAAATTTATTTTATCAAAAATTGGGATTTATTTTTGAACATGAACGATGTGAAGTGATTTCCTCATCTGAGATCATTTAGAATTAAGACATAATGAGTTCAATGTTCCTATGTGGGAAAATAGCTACTTATTAATACATTACCTGTACCTGGCTATGACGTGACATCTCACATCATATCCAGGTTGAAGTATTTGTGTCGATTTTGTCTGTCGGCTTGCCTCTGTGTGTTAGCAGTTGTGTGCTTTCTTTCAATGCACTTTGCATGCTTTTATCCAATGATATATTTAATAAAGTGTCTTCAGAGACAATCTGCAGTTCATAGAATGAGTTGGTACATTATGGAACATTCTCCTCCCGTCTCAACAACACTCATTTTAAATCTACACTCCTATCTAATGTGGCCTAACACCCTACACCCTCTGGCAATGTACCTGGACCTGGGCTTTTCTTTTAAGCTGGGTACACACCGACTTACACTGCCATAAGGCAGCCTGTAGTCACACTTGTGGATCAGCTGTCCGTGTAACCGGTGATCTGTGTGTAAGTGGGTGTTAACACCCACACTGTACATTTTACATGATCTCCCCCGCACACCTTGGCAGGTGGAGGGGAACTTGTATCCGTATAACAGAAGTTACATAACATCTGGAGGACATAAGTGGCCTAATGGGGATAGGGTTAGGATTGTCCTGGGTGGGATGGAGGGTTAGGGTTAGGCTGCTAGGCATGGAAGGTTAGGCTGCGTGGCATGGAGGGTTAGGGTGAGGGGATGGTTTACTTACCTTTCACCTCTCAATGTGTGCTGTGAAGAAGCACTTTCTATGGGGATGTACCCTCCAACATGACCCATTCCATTAGGTAAAAAAAATACTCTGCTCCTCAGTTTCCAACTGTCAGTTACTATGGTAACCTCCTTTGTTGAAGAGACAAATAGTTTTTTTAAGTGTCAGTTATTCATTTAAACCAGGTGAGTGACAGTTGGAAGCTCAGGGGCGGAGCTTATTGTACCTGATGGAATGGGTCATGTGGGAGGGTCTGGGATGTCTTGCGATGACCTCCTCCTCTTCGCTACTCTACATTCAAAATGGGCTTGTTCAAAAACATACCCTTCTAAGCGTCAGATATGAAGATATGGTTTTACGATCGACTTCTCATACTGGACATTTTGGGAAAGTCGAAAACTGTGGTCAAAGTCACATGTCACATTTTTGTCAGTAGATGGTATTGCGTGCGTATTTTTAGGATCGGATTAACAGACCATGCGTAGTAACTTTTTCCATGCAAATTACGTAGTATTTACGCACATAAGTACTTTTGGCACGTACTTGTGAATCGCACTTAGGGACATAAGTACGGAGTGATGAGGTTTTTATCAGGACGGTAGAAGTTACATGATAGTTGGCGGGGGGAAGAATTAAAATGGGCATTTGAGGGCGTGGTTAGATTAATATGCACATATGTAAGTAACACACGTAGAGTTAAGGGTGCCCTATGGAGTTGGAAATCACCGAAAACCCGTCCAGCCGAGGGGAATGTTATGGGTGTTTCCTTGCTACATGCTTTCGTTAAAACGCGAACGTAGTAAATATGGATCTGTGAATCCGGTCTGATGTCTCTGATCTGCTGGTAGTGTGTACGCAGGAATCAGGTGTGTACCCAGCTTTACAGTTATGGGAGGAACTCTGAGAAGGGGTTCAAGGTGAATTAAAAAGGGTCAATACAATCAGTAACATTCTCATGAGCCTATTGGCCTAGTCTTCCAGAATGTCCTGAGGTATACCATACCCTGGGCTGTTCTCCTAAATGCCTGCGAGTTAAAGTCAAGCTCTCTTTTATCCTGATGCGAAACGCGTTGTCACACTCCTAACACACAACAAAAGAATGAATTTAGAATGAATGGTGGCAGAAAGATACTTTAAAGACACTTTATTAAAAAAATATATATATTTTAATGTGCTTTGTGTGCTGTATAAAATCATCTGCAACCCAGCATCCATGAAAGCATGTCTGGGTTTAGCTGACGTGTTGACTTAATCATTTGCTTTGTTCTGGTGAATTTCAGGGAATGTGCCCAGTCAAAACAAAAAAGCTTTTAAGCAGCGCATCCTCAAACTGTTACCCTGCTGCGGTCCTACGGACACCCCCTCAGTCAGCGAAAGCAAGTGAATCATTTCTCATTTATGCTGTGTTTGTGTATTACAGTTTTATAGCCTGTGGAGCATAATGTACAGTATCCTGCACATATATCTGGACCCACTAAACACACAGAAATTTACACTGATTAGCTTGAGGTACAGAGTCTGAAAGGGCCTCGATATTCTCCAGGGTCCCCCTAAATGTACCAGACTTCTTGGGAGAGGTGGACCCACAGGTTATGGCCTTCAGGAATGTGTCCTATTTGAATGATTGGTTAAACCGGTAGGAATTCAGTGAATTGGACAGATTTATTGGCGAGTCCAGGGGTTCTCAACCTGTGGTAATAATATCACTGATGGTACTTGGACCACTGCCTGGTAGTACTCAGGGCAGGCACGGCAACAGTAATCTGGGGGCTCCTTTACAGGGGTTCCTCTGAACCTAGGGCCCGTCACAGCTGTCCCTCTTGTCCCCCCTCTTCCCTGTCGATGGGCCTGACTCAGGGCAACTGGGTAAACTTGTTAGGAGGTTACAGCCATACTTGTACTTAAACCAGATGCAATGCCATAATGCCTTTAGCAGTGTATATACATAATAAAGTATCTAGATGGCTAAATAAATATATATGGGTTTGCATGATCTGCAAAGTGGTACTTGACCTGATTCCATAGTACATGTGTCCACCTAGTGGTGGATAATGGCAACACCATCGGAGAGGAAATAAGAGAAAATCATAGGCTGAAGCACAAAGAGCATGCATTTGGGTTCCTCATGCACATACACATTATAGACATAAGACATGAAAGTATTATTCTGGATCCTTACACAAATAATGTCTGTTGGTCACATGAAAGACAAACACAATGAAGTTACAGTCTCTTGCCCAGCCATCCAGATGCAAGAGCAGGATTATTCTACTGTTCTGTATAGTAAACCGTTAGATTGTGCTTTGTGAAGGTCTTCCCCTGATTTACCTTGACTTTCAGCAGGAAGCATTGACAGCAGTTTAGTAAAGCAAATGCAAAGTTAAACATTATTCCAGTGGTCTCATATAGCTGTTGAGTCTTAGCTATAGTCTTAGTCATCCTGGACTTAGACATTAGCAGTAGCTCGTGCAAAGGATACACGCTTCATAGTTGCCAACTCTCCCTGAATATCAGTGAGACTCCCTGAAGAGTGGGTGATCTCCCGACTCCCTGAAACTCCCTGAAGTGTCAGGCCAAGATGTGATCAAAGACTGGCAGTTATCTAAGACAACGTGGCTTCAATAATGGAGACAGGAATGAAAATTACATCTTAGTCTCTTATTAATCAACTGCAGTCTTTATAATAATACTGAAAGGATTTATTCACTGACATTTAACAATCAATAAATACTGATGCTGCCATTTATATTGAGAAATAGTTTTCCTGGCAGTGCTAGACACACCCATGGGTGTAGTTATTCACAGGACACACCCCTTTGGTACAGGACACACCCCTTTGGTGGTACAGGACACATCCTGTTGGTGCAGCTCCTTGATATTCAATTGCAAAAGCTATCAAACATGACATATAATATTTGAGTCTTGGGTTAATTCGCAGCAACTTGCCCTGACTGTGCATGAACTACAGTCAGGTCCATAAATATTGGGACATCGACACAATTCTCATATTTTGGGCTCTATACACCACCGCGATTGATTTGAAATGAAACAAACAAGATGTGCTTTAACTGCAGACTTTCAGCTTTAATTTGAGGGTATTTACATCCAAATCAGGTGAACAGTGTAGAAAATACAACAGTTTCTATATGTGCCTCCCACTTTTTAAGGGACCAAAAGTATTGGGACAATCGACTCAAAAGCTATTTCATGGACAGGTGTGGGCTATTCCCTCGTTATTTCATCATCAATTAAGCAGGTAAAAGGTCTGGAGTTGATTCTAGGTGTGACATTTGCATTTGGAATCTGTTGCTGTTGACTCTTAATATAGGGTCCAAAGAGCTGTCACTGTCAGTAAAAAAGCCATTCGTTAGGCTGAAAAATCCCATCAGAGAGATAGCAAAAACATTAGGTGTGGCCAAATCAACTGTTTGGAGCATTCTTAAAAAGAAAGAATGCAACGGAGAGCTCAGCAACACCAAAAGACCCGGAAGACCATGGAAAACAATTGTGGTGGATGACAGAAGAATTTTTTCCCTGGTGAAGAAAAACCCCTTCACAACAGTTGGCCAAATCAAGAACACCCTCCAGGAGGTAGGTGTATATATGTAAAAGTCAAAAAT
>WWET01001123.1:93800-107788 GCA_011038615.1 Limnodynastes dumerilii | reverse complement strand
CTGGTGGGCGGGAGGAGGTAAGTAAATGAGGGTGGGGGGGCGTGCTAAGAGGCCATACGCTCCTGTGTGAGCGTATGGCCCCTTCCTTACGCCGGGCGAAGGTAGGGTAGCCTTCAGCCGGCGTAAGGAGGGGGCCATACGCCCGCACAGGGGGAGTGCCAGGGGGGAGTCAGCGATGTAACGCTGAGCGTTAGCACGCTCAGCGCTACATCGTAGATCTGGATCAGGCCCAATGACCCGAAGCATACTGCAAAAGCAAGAATTGTGTCGATGTCCCAATATTTATGGACCTGACTGTATATTAGTGAACTAATCCTGCTCTTGTGGCTGGATGACTGGAGTAGAGAAAGTAATTTACCTGTGTCTGACAATTATATGACCTTACACAAATACAACATTTGCACACGTATCCAGAATCACACTTACAGTAGGTTCATGTCTTGATGAATCTAAAAAGACCCATTATTTAAGTGTGTTTCCAAATGTAGGATGCCTCCTCTTTGTGTTTCAGTCTGAATCAGTATTAGTAAAATCACCCCTAAATTATGTGCCATACATAATGTACCAAAAAAAAGAATATAACCAGGATAGAAAAAGTTGCTTAAATCATTATCACTCATATTGGTGCGTTTAAAAGTCTAAAAGTTTTTGCTTTTTATACAAAATTCTCTTGTTGGCTTCATTAATTTAAAATGAAATTTGTCAACAAAATTAAGCACAGTGGATTACAAATTAGTTAACATGTAATAAGACGAGGCTGAAGTCTTATTCGGTGAGGGATTAATTCCCTGGCACGATGTGGATTCGGTCTCATATTCTGGGTCAAGATGGTCATGTTACAGTGAAACTTGTAAATCACACTTGCTGGCACAGACGTTACGAGATTTAATCTTGCGGTAGAATACTGGCCAATATCACCCCCTCCCTTCCTTCTCCCTCACTATGGGGGCTAATCCGGCACTGCAGTTACACATTTTCTTAAGGGAATAACAGGTGCAAGTGTAGACTTGAGCAAAACCATGTTGCAATGTCAGAGGTGCAAATGAACTTTAATTATTTTGCATGCAATGAAAATTCTTTGCTTTTGTCCATAGAACTCGTATACTATAAGCTTTGGAACAAAAGAGGTCCGGCGCTCCAAACATACATTAAATAACACTATGTGTCTGCACATACATAAAAAGGAGGTTTAGGTCACAATATAGCTATATTGGGTTATGTCACCTGCCCAGCGTCACCTCCTGTAGGTGAGTCCCTATCCATCTGCTATATGTGTACACAGGAGGTCTCTGTTAAGACACTACCTGCATTTGAATAGCCTGCAGCGGCCATGTTTGGGGAGTGGTCAGACTCCAAAATAAAACTAAACAGTAGCAAAAGAAATGGCTGCGCTTCTATCCAACAAATTACATATGTGCAAGTGTATATATAAATTACTATAAGCTTTATACATAATCCAAGGTTGTTGACTTTCCAAAAGAGGTGTCGGTAAGGGGGGTGGGGCTTGTTATTTATGCAAATTGCATCCAGAAATTCCATTCCCTGTCCATCAACTCTAAGTGTTACTGAGGAATGACGCACATTCCCACCCAATCACTAGTAACACTAGAAATTCCAGTATTAATAGACAGGGGCAGGACTTGAGGTCGCAATTTGCATAAACTCACAGCCTATTGCATGATATTCGCGGGATAATGGGAGAAATGGATGATATTCTGGAGTCAGCAATCCAGGAGTAATGTATAAATTAGAGTTGAGCTAGGAAACTTCACCTCTCAACTCTAATTCTGTTTTCACAGTTGAAATTTGCCTACTCTTGCAGTCCAGCATTGTTTTGCTCAGGTCTACACTCACCCTTTTTGGATTAGCCCCTATATAAGAGCGGGTATCCCTTACGTCAGATGCATTTCTATTAATAATCCCTCAGGGAACTGCACTGGTGTCTGAGCCACAAAGTCTATTCCCTATAAAATTCTCATTGACCTCGTTTAG
Source organism: Limnodynastes dumerilii (assembly GCA_011038615.1). Classification (NCBI taxonomy): domain Eukaryota; kingdom Metazoa; phylum Chordata; class Amphibia; order Anura; family Limnodynastidae; genus Limnodynastes; species Limnodynastes dumerilii. The sequence continues at coordinate 105,796 of WWET01001123.1, read as the reverse complement.
TATTGACCCTTATTTTCTGCCAGTGATTGTTATATTGTTGCTGAGTAACCCTAGTCATGACTTGTGGGTTCCCAAGTCCATCTCTCCCTCATAGGAATCGCTGTTTGCTTTTATTTTTTTTATTTATGTTTTATATTTTTGTCTATCATGTCAAGATGGTGACTCCTAATTCAAAAAAGGGTTCTTTATTAAAACAAGCAAACAAGCAATAACAATGTTCTGTTTATTTCAAGAGAAGATGGTATGGTAATGTTCAATATTTAATAGTAGCATGCAGTATAAAGTTATTTCTTTGCTCTTTATTAGACCAGAACTATGAAAAGTGCATCTAGTGTTGTGTAGACGATATTTGATGTCATTTAAAGGCATAATACATCATCTATGGACAGGAAGTCAGATCCCTGCTGTATTCTTACTCCCGTGCGTGTGAGAGGAGTCCACAAACCTCACATATAAGAGATTTATAATTGCAGGACCCTACCTTAATATTGGGTGTGGGTCCGCGCAAAGAAAATCCGAATTTCGAAAATGATTCCCACCTAATAGGAGGACGGTACACTGTATGCACACTGTATGCATCCTAACACGTCCGACCTTCTTGCTGCGGGACCCAGGATGATCAAATTCTGTCCTGCCCACAATTCATAATCAAACTTTGCCCTTTAACCCCTGGGAGCTGATCCAGAGCTGCTCTTGCGCCTAATTTTTAAGCAGAGATGGAAACCACATTGTGCATGTGCAGAACTGGAGCGGGCCTAGAAAGCCAGATGCAAGACTACACATCCCTGTATGTACGCATCCGATGGGAGTCGCCGCCGCCCAGGATGCTGTATTTTAGATAGAGAAAAGCTGCAGGGAAGGGAGGGTTAGGGCAATGGAAGGGGGGAATTGGGATAAGGATTAGGGAAAAAGTTGGGGTAAAATTTAGACTTAACATTCTGCAAGGCAAAAGCAATCGAATTCCCAGCCAGTTCAGAATTTTCGAAAAAGGCCCGTTCGCAGCGGCGACTCACACCTGTCCACAGCGGTGACTCACACCCGTCCACAGTGGCGACTCCCAATCGTCCACAGCGGCGACTCCCACTCGTCCGCATTCGTGTGCTTTGCACTAGTGATCCAGGGTGTTCCACTAAAATGAAATTTTAAAAAGTAGGCATGGCAGTGCTTCTGTTAGGCTCATCCGGCGCTGCGGATACCGTTTGGTGCCTTATAAAAAAATAAACGTTAATAATTGCAGCCCGGAGTCCCTGCGCTTCCTCCAAAATCTTGCACCAGCTCAGGGGATGATTTACGAAGGTCATTTACTATCAATAAATGGCCTATAAACAGTGTCCAACAGTGGAAAAAAATTAGAGATGAGCTCCGGCCATTTTTTGGGGTTTTGGTTTTGGTTTTGGATCTGGATCTACCTTCGTGTTTTGGGTTTGGATGTGTTTTGGCAAAACCGCCAAACAGTGTCCAACAGTTAAAAAAAATATAGATACAAGAAATTTATGAATGATTTAAAAAATATAGATACAAGAAATTTATGAATGATTTAATTCCTAAAAAAACGATTTTAATGCCTGAATAGCATTGTATTGCCATAAAGTATGGTCTCGTATTTTTTAAAACTATGTGTTTTTTGGAATATGTTTTATTAAGGGATATTTTTTGACTATATTTTAATTTTTTTTTTAAATAGCACTTGAAGTATGTAAACTCGTAAAGGCCGCTGCATTTCACCCCGTAGTTTCTGCGCACACTAATCCGCCCTTTTTCACTACGTCCTATCCAGAGCGGTGTGTTTTGGTGAAAATGTGCATTTCCGGATCAAATTTATAATGAATGCGCGTTACGATTGCGCGTCAATTACGCAAAAACTCTGAATCAGCTCCATAGTCCTCAATAAAGAAAAATCAGTGTACCCACCTATAGAACTCCCGCTTACTAATGACCCGCTTACTATGATAAGTGATAAGGATATTAGCTCCATGACCATTACCTATATACAATCTTGAATAAGATCTCTTATTCTCTTCAAGGCACAGCAAAGCAGAGTGTAACAGGTAATTCAGTCAGCATGAAGTCTTCATGGTTGGTGGCATGAACAATGGAATCATAACAGTTCCTACTAACGTCTCATACTGAAATAATCGTCGCTCTCTATACAATCTGATTGGTTAAGCCACAATCTCATTTTACTACCCTTAAACAATTAACTGTCAGTTTCATGCATGTGGACCAAGCTTGTGGGACTGAAAGAGCCATTTAACGCTGCATAATTCAATTGATGTCTTTTCCGCTGATAATTCTGAACGTCTCCATCTTTAAATTCACTCTAAGAGATAGAAACCTGTATCATTTCGATGGCCTGCTTCCAAAAAAACAACAACATTTCATTGTCGTGATCATAAATAGATATAAGATATGAAAATGTTCATAAACAACTTCATGTTTTCTGGAAGATGGAATATGAAAGAGCTGTTATATATTCCGCCTGTGCATTAGTCATAAATCTACATATATATATATATATATATATATATATATAGTTATTTCAAGTGAAGATGTAAATATTAGGACTACTGGACTGGATCCAGGATTTGAAGAGAAAAGAAAAACAGGTGGAAATTTACACCTGGACAAAACCTTGTTGAATTTCAGGGGGAATTAAATAAATGTCATTCGGTCCAGTTACTGACCAGCATGACTTGTACATTGTTATTTAGACTTGGACTAGGTAACATCACCTCTCAACTCTAAAGGTAGCCACACACTAGAGTAATAATCGCTCCCAGCGTGTGGTAGATGATATTTGGGACAATTATTCTCCTAGGGAAAGGTCACACACAGCAGAGGCTGGGAGCGATAATCTCGAAAAAGGAGACCCTGCAGCTAGTCTATTGGCTGGCTGCAGTCTTGCTCTGATTGGTTGGGACTCCTGTCAATCTTGACAGGAGTCCCATGCAGCCAGCCTATTAGCTGACTGAACAAAGAATTTATGAATGAAAAAAAAAAAGAGTGTGAGAGGTTCTGCAGCGCTGTGTCCTCTCTGTGCAGAAGCTGTCAGTGTGAGATGCTCTGCAGTTTTCTAAAGGACTGGCTGACAGTAGTGTGTGGCACCGCCACCACCTGGCCAGAGTTTCCCCATCTGTCATTCTTTAATTACTGTTCTTGCAGGTAATTAAAGTGTCACACTGATGGGGAAACTACAACCAGGAGGTGGAGGAACAAGGTCCGATAATCAGACTTTCCCACACACTACAAGATATCGTGCCATCGATAATCAATCGTGAATTCACTTCGATCTTTTTATCATCACAGAGCTTGTCTGGGATGATAATCTCAGGTTTTAGAAATCTGTTTGTACCAATTGCGTGGTGAGTAACCCTCTCTGGAGGCTTAGGGTTAGGCTGCAGGGGCAGACTTAGGGTTAGGGTTAGGGTGAGGGTTGGGGAGCGAGTTGGGGATAGGATAGTTACTTACCTTTTGGAGCACCGTTTTTGGTGCTCTGGGTTTCGATTGCTATGCCTTTTCGAGGCAAAAGCAATCGTTTGCCCAGCCACTTCGGAACTGGCTGGGAGCGAACGGCCCTATCGAAATAGGGCCATTTGCAATGGAGACCCAAACTCCGCACACTAGAGCCCCGATACATAACAATTGTAGGATCAGGCCGATAATCGCTGTAGTGTGTGTGGCCTAGCTTAATAACTAATCAAATTCTTCTGCATGTTTTATGGAAATATATATATATAGTTATGTCAGAGAAAGAAGTAAATATTAAGAATACGGGACTGGAAAAGGAAAACAGGTGGAAAGTTACACCTAGGTAAAGCCATGTTGGTGCTAACATCTAACATAGACAAGACAGGGCCAAATTCTGGTCTGCTGGCTAGGCAGCCACGAGACTTAGGCCAGTATTCAGAGTACCGGACGTATAACTTATACGTCTGGTGTTTAGCGATTTTTACTGTTGCGCATGCGTAGTCATTTTTTAACGTAATCTACGTATATTTTTCTTACGTAGATTGCGTAAATGCGGTCCTACGTAAAAAATGACTACGCATGCGCAGTAGTAAAAATCGCTAAACACCGGGCATATATGTTATTCATCCGGTACTATGAATACAGGCCTTAATGAGGTTATTGTGAACCTGAGGAAGAATGGGAGACATTTTATACACCTATTAGGCCAAACACCATGTGTAATAGAGGTGTTGCTGCTGTAAGGGTGCTTTAGATATATTATTTTATATATTATTAGGCCTAATAACACAGCCATAAACTACGATGATAGTGGTCAGCCCGACATATGACTGTTCTTTACAATTATTGCACAGTGTATTTACACTATTTGATTTACCATTAAACGGCTCTAACTGATTGGTTGGGTCAAAACTCCTGGATTTACTCAATCATATAAATAGACCAATTTCAGGACTATTTGTCAGATCTCCGGATTGGTCTGGTATGAAACGTCGACATGCTGACAGTTGAGTATTGGGTTAGTATTTGTTTGTAACATTTATAAACTTAATGTAAAGCAAGCAGCTTGTAAAAATAATTCTGAAATATAGTAATTTATATGTAATACTAGCATAATACTCAACTGTCTACAATTGGACATTCTACAATTTGACCTATCGATATTTTGACTGCCAATCGGCAAAGGACCCGGATAATTGGGTCTGCTTTTGGTCAGCGTTACTCTTCCTTTCCAACTGTTTTGGAAGCCAATGTCAATAAGAAACAGATAAGCAATGTGTTCCCACAACAGCCAAAGTAGCAAAGGTAGACCTGTCACTGGTAGCTTTAGTAGTGCAAAACTTTGAGGAGCAAAATAATAGTTGGCTTGGGAGACTAGGCATTAAATTTACCTGTCACTGGTTTGTGTTATGGCAAGAGTGTTGGGGACAGCCTAGGGCTTTGGATGAGGCTTGTGTCCTGAAGGACATCCCAGTATATCCCATATTCATACCATGCACGATGTCTCCGTTCCATGTTTTATGAAAGGTCATTTGTCACCTGCCCATCACAGGTTCCGGCTAGATGTGACATTTTACTACAAGAATATAGTGGTTTGCAATTAAGGGCAGGATCCAGAAATACGAATTTATGCCTCTTTATGTGCATTTCCATTAGACTGAGGTTGATATTAAATCATTGGAATGAATTCTGACCATCCAAGATAGCCCCTGCCCCACAATGCAAGAGCTTCACAGACCACCAATAGACCCCCAGCATGACCCCTTCCATTAGGTACACAATACTCCGCTCCTGAGCTTCCATCCGTCACTCACCTGATTTTAATGAATTCATTGAGGTTTAAAAAACATTTTTCTCTTCAACACAGGTGGTTTCCATAGTAACTGACAGTTGGAAGCTCAAGAGCAGAACATTTTGTACCTAATGGAATGGGTCATGTTGGAGGGTCTGCTCCAATCGCTCTCACAGAGTTCAAAGAGCTTATTATTATTAACGTTAATTTATAAGGTGCCACACGGTATCAGCAGTGCTATACAATAGGGAATGCAAATGACAGTACAAAGCAAAACACAAGGATACAAAATAGCAAAATAGTAAATAGAGTACGAGTACAGGCACAAAAATTAGCTCTGGACAGATATAAAACAAAAACCAGGGTAAATAGACAATGGCAAGACAATGTAGGATGAGAGTGTAGGAGTGGAAAAAGAGGGGCAGAGATAGTGGGTAGGGAGATAGAAGGATCTGTCCCTTGGAGTATGTTGGATTGCCTAAAAGGTTGTGGTAGGTTGTTCCAGTGTATGGGGAGTAGCTCGGGAGAAGTCTAGGATGCGGGAGTGAGAGGTACTTATCAGGCAGGAGATGAGGCTCTGTTCGGCAGCAGAGCAGAGGAGACAGGATGGAGTGTGGATGGACATAAGTGGAGGAGAGGTAGAGAGCGGTGGAGGAGGAGAGAGTCTTGTAGGTTGTTAGGAAGAGTTTGAACTCTGAAATGGACAGGATGCCAGTGTTGAGATTGACGGAGAGTGGAAGTAGAGGTGGAGCAGCGGATGAGGAAGCTGCAATGAGCTTGGTTCGTAGGATGGAGAGGCAGGCAAGTGGGACACCATAGAGAAGTGGGAGATAACAAGAGAGTGAATGAGCGTCTTAGCAGCATCGATGTTTGGGAAGACTCTGATTTCAGTAATTTGGTGAACGTAAAAGCAGCAGGATAGTAAGAGGGCGCGGATATGGGGGGTGAAGGGGAGTGAGGACTCAAGGATGATGCCCAGGCAGCGGGCCTGGGTGGTGGAGGAAAAGGAGAAGTCACTGACAGTGATGGAGAGAGAGACAGGACGAGGGAATGTGCGGAGGAGGGAAGACTTTGATTTCTGTTTTGTCCATATTAAGTTTAAGGCAATGTTGGAACATCCAAGAGAAGGTGGCAGTGAGGCAGTCAAACACCTTGGACAGAAGAGAGGGCAAAATCTTATTTCAGATCCTTCCCTACTTATAATGGCAACATAAGCATAGCCATGGCCGTATTCACACCTAACTCACCCTTTCTGCCCCTAACCCACCCCCGCCCCTGTTTTTAGGTATTTTATGGCACTTACGAGTGCCATAGGACTACCTTATCTTACCATGCATAGATTCCTTCTTAAGCAGGAAACTACGCACGGACATTGCCTCTCCCCGTCTCCCCCTCCACCTTCCCCGGCTAATCTAAATCCCTTCCCCCTCCCATTCTACCTAAACACTCCCCGAGGCGGCTTAAGGCTGCCTCTTTCTAACCAAACTACTAACTGGGACGTAGAGTGCATAAATGACCTAGGTCACGTGAATATGGCTCCCTCTCTCTAATTACTCATCCAGACTTCAGGGATTTCTTTGCACTTAAGTGGACGTGGCCACAGCGCAAATGCAGGACCCAGAAACCTCCAAATCTTTTTCTTGGGCATACGATTGCAGAAAAAATTCTGGATCCCACCCTTAGTGTCATTAATTTCCACTTACGTTAATAAACTGATTAATACGATTTTGATACATTTTTCAGTGGTCCTGTCCCTGGTTTCCTTGTTTTTAATCTCCTGCTTCTCGTTTGTCTTCTTCCAGATAGTATAGAGGATGAGTTTGAGTTATCTACAGTCTGCCATCGTCCAGAAGGACTCGAACAACTGCAAGAACAAACCAAATTTACAAAGAGAGAGCTTCAGGTTCTCTACCGAGGCTTTAAGAATGTAAGTATAGGAACGGGGCAACCTGTCACTCCTGTCACTATTCCTGTTCAAAGGATATATTAAAGGTCAGGGGGCACCAGAGAGATGAAGTCGTGCTTAAACATTATAATAAAAGCCGTGGTGAAGTTGTGACATTCAGATTTGTGAGTAATTTACTGTAGTTGAGATTTGCAGATAAAAGTAGACAACAGAAGACCAAAACAACCGGACAATGGACAAATGAAACAAATGGACAGGACTAGAAGACAAACACATGGAAAGACAGACACATGGAAAGTTCTATTAGACAGACGCATGGACAGGACTAGTAGGCAGAAGCGTGGATAAGACTGGAAGACAGATACATGGACAGGACCAGGAGACAGCCATATGGACAGGACTAGAAGATAGACACATGGACAGGACTAGAAGATAGACACATGGACAGGACTAGAAAATAGACACATGGACAGGACTAGAAGATAGACTGCATATACGCAATCTATGTATCGAAACGATACGCAGATTACGTACAATAGCTACTACGCATGCGCAGTAGCTACTGTTTATTGAATTACGTCCGTCTATGGAAGACGGACGTAGTTCTGGATCCGACCCATAGACAGGACTAGAAGATAGACACATGGACAGGACTAGAAGATAGACACATGGAAAGTTCTATTAGACCAAAATAACTGTGGAATAGACAATGAAGAGATGAAACAAATGGACAGGACTAGAAGATAGACACATGGAAAGTTATATTAGACAGACGCATGGACAGGACTAGAAGACAGTCATGTGGAAAGTTCTATGAGACAGAAACATGGACAGGACTAAGAGAAAGAAACATTTATAGGACTATTGGACAGACACATGGGCAATGTCTAATATTTATAGATACAGGACTGTCCTACACAGCTTGCAGGGATTTCTGGTGAATACTGGGGGTGTGCTGGGCAGCTGCATTAATACTAGCATGAGATACATCCAAGGCTGTAAGAATGAGACATAGACATGGGTCAGGACTGGGAGAGAGACAGGCAAACTGGTAGGACTGAGAAACAGGCACACTGTTAGGACTGAGAGACAGTTACACTGGTAGAACTGAGAGACAGGCACACTGGTAGGACTGAGAGACAGGCGCACTGGTAGGACTGAGAGACAGCCACACTGGTAGAACTGAGAGACAGGCACACTGGTAGGACTGAGAGACAGGCACACTGGTAGGACTGAGAGACAGCCACATTGGTAGAACTGAGAGACAGGCTCACTGGTAGGACTGAGAGACAGGCGCACTGGTAGGACACACTGGTAGTAATGAGAGACAGGCACACTGGTAGTAATGAGAGACAGGCACACTGGTAGTAATAAGAGACAGGCGCACTGGTAGGACTGAGAGACAGCGACACTGGTAGAACTGAGAGACAGGCACATTGGTAGGACTGAGAGACAGGCACACTGGTAGGACTGAGAGACAGCCACACTGGTAGAACTGAGAGACAGGCACACTGGTAGGACCGAGAGACAGCCACACTGGTAGGACACACTGGTAGTAATGAGAGACAGCCACATTGGTAGTAATGAGAGACAGCCACACTGGTAGAACTGAGAGACAGGCACACTGGTAGGACACACTGGTAGTAATGAGAGACAGACACACTGGTAGGACACACTGGTAGGACTGAGAGACAGGCACACTGATAGGACACACTGGTAGTAATGAGAGACAGTCACACTGGTAGGACACACTGGTAGGACTGAGAGACAGACACACTGGTAGGACTGAGAGACTGGGAGAAAAACATTGACACCTCTGGGGTCTGGAAGCGACATTAACGCCACTTCTCTTGAGTTGAGTTCACCTAATGATATAAAGAATACACTCAGAATCCAATGTGTTGTTTCTGACGCAGTCTGATGACCCCCCCATCCTCCTCCATCACCTGCACCAGCGTCCACAGATTTTAAATGGCAGAGAAATAATATTATATTTCAGCAGGTGGGGGCTGGTCCTGGGGGGATTCTGGTCAGCTGGAAACTTCCCCTCCAGGCAGGCCTGTTAGCACTATCAGCAAAGTGGTTTGGACCCACGGGCCCAGTTATCAGCAAATCTGTTGTGCTATCAATCATACCGAGGTGTTTTTTTGATGAATGTACCTATTTATATCTCTTTGCAGCCACCACTTCACACATTTTTTTTATATAAATGGTATGGAAAGGATTTGTCAGTTACTAAAACAATGGTATTGATCTGTATGTAACCTGGTTTTACTCATTTCACTGAGAGGCAGAAAATGTCTTATTGGTATTATGTATAGAATAATATTTCTCACAGAGATGAAGAATAAGGGGAAAGCGTAGACCTGAGCAAAACCATGCAAAGGAAGGCAAATTCATGGTGGCCAAATGAATATCAGACTGTGACAGAACTATCAAGATGCTGCACCAAAGGGGTGTGACCTGTACCACCATAGGGGTGTGTCCTGTGATTAGCTCCACCCATAGTGCTGCAAAAGAAAACTATTTCTCAATATAAATGGCGGCCTCAGTATTTATTGATTGTTTTATTGTCAGGAAATAAATCCTTTCAGTATTATTGTGGAGACTGAATAGGATCCGCTGACTCCATCTTTATAGAAAAGATAAAATCTCTGTCTCCATTATTGAAATCATACTGTCTTAGATAACTCAGGGTTGCCGACATTCCGGGAGACTCCTGAAATTTGAGCAGTTCTCCCTGTATCTCGGGAGAGCCTACAAATTTCATGGAAACCAAGGCCTCAAGTACTGCCCCCCCTGCCTAGCAACAACAGTATACTAGTGTTGCTAGGGACAGGGAGGGACTTGATGACGCAATTTGCGCCATCAAGCCCCGTCCCGATCCCTATTTCAACTAAAACGGGTAATTATTTTTCAGGGGGTGGGGCTTAATGGCACAATTTGCATAAATTGCATTATTATACCACGCCCCCTGCATGCATCGCTAGCTTCCCTCCGGGATCTCCTGGAGGGAAGCTGCCAAAAGTCGGCAACCCTAAGATAACTGCCAGTTTTTCATTACACCACCTGAACTGGTCATTTAAATGCCTCCCCCCCACCCACTCACCCGTATCTTTCACCGGATGGATTATAACCACGCCCCTCTTCCCACATGTGATTCACAAGTCTGTGTCTAATGGACTTCCGTGCGTAAAATCAATGTAGATTACGTAAATTTAACTACTACGCCTGCGCAGTTCATCGGATCGGATTCCCGAAAAAACAGATCTCTGAATATGGTCCTATGGTCAGCATCAGTTAGATTGCCAACACTTCAGGAAGTCAGGGAGATCACCCGCTCTTCAGTGAGAATGAACAACTATGGGTAAATTTAAACCGTAAATGAAAACATAATCAGAGTTGACAGGTGATGTTTCCTAGCTCAACTCTAATATATAAATTGATTATAGAGTATTTTATCTGCATACAGTATAATTACAAATCATTAGCACCCCTTACATTGCAACAGGGTTTTGCTCAGCTCAGCACTTGCACCTGTTGTGCCCTTACTCCAGAGACTGGATCAGTCCCTATAAGAACATTGCGGCAGATCCATAACAGCGTTTCCCTGCGTGCTGTATTTACGCCTGGCGGAGACGTAAAAAGGCGATTTGGTATGTACTGAACATGCACATGACCTACGTAACGTAACTCTGAGCGTATCAGTAGCGCAAAAAGGAGGGGGCGTGCCAATATTACATTAGCCGAAAGTACGATGAAATGACGCAATGTAGGTTGGGGTTTGCAATTAAATCATACGGTATGGGTGGGCGTGCTTAGCAGCATAACCACATGCTGCGTATACATACATTTGCGGACATGAGCGGTTACAGACAGAACCGCACCTAACTCACTGGTGCAGCTCCTAAATTGCCCCCGGTTTTTAGGTACCTTATGCCATAGGGCTTACCTTATCTTACTGTGCGTAGTATCATTCTTAAGAAGAGAGCTATGCAAGGGCATTGCCTCTAACTAAACTACTGCGTGCGTTCTTTAAAGACTGCAGAGGCAACCTACATACCTAACCGGTACATAGATTGCGTAAAATGACCTACAACACATACATAGTAGGTCATTTCAGAAATCTACGCACCTAAAAAGCCGAAGCTGATTATAACTTTTGTACTATAAGGGCCCGGTCCAGACGGATGCCCGTATCTCCGTGTATGTCTGCACCGCACACAAAACTTTATTGTTACGTCTTTGGTAAAATAGTTACATTTCTGGAAAGTCAGCTCATTTTTAATAAAAGTGAGTGTCATGACCCTTCAGCAAACTTCCCAAGTTGTCAACATGGACTGTCTTCCTTTTCCCCTACTGAATTTTAACAACCAGCAACAAAGCTCAGTTTTCAGAATAAATAATACAAAGTGGTGAGAGAAAGGTCTCTGAAACCTGACAAAATGGCCTGGATTTTAATTATGAATGGTTTAGGTATCCCAATCTCTAATTCATTATTTAGACGTGTTCAAGGGTCGAACTGTGATTTTTTTTTTTTTATACGAAAGCTTAGAAAGTGGATGGCTTTGCCTGTCTCTCGCTGAATCAGACCTTTAATACTTAATTACACAATACATTAAATTAAATTAAAAAGGTGCACGAGGTTAGCTGATGTGCCATGACACCGCCCTCTAGTGGTAAAACCAAGCTACAACAGATAAACAGATAGGCAACTTCTGCTGTGGACAGACAATGAAAATGGAAAATGGAAGACATATAGTAAAGGTCAAATATTTACGAATAGTTGGTTTTCATGTGCTGTATAATGATCTCATTTACTTTTACAGG
>WWET01001123.1:78368-93770 GCA_011038615.1 Limnodynastes dumerilii | reverse complement strand
ATGCCCTAGTGGAATTGTCAATGAAGATAATTTCAAACAGATTTATTCACAGTTTTTTCCGCAAGGAGGTAAGTGTTCTTTAGCTTTTCAGGTGTATGACAGCTTAAATGCAGTTGTAAAACTGCAGACTTTTTTTTTTATTAAAGGGTATTTAAAAGGTTCACTCTTGAATGCTCCTATTTCAACAAGTTAGGCTGCAGAAAAGTGAGGGTTAAGGTTAGGCTGCAGAGAAGTTAGGGTTAAGGTTAGGCTGCAGAGAAGTGAGGGTTAAGGTTAGGCTGCAGAGAAGTGAGGGTTAAGGTTAAGCTCAAGAGAAGTGAGGGTTAAGGTTAGGCTGCAGAGAAGTGAGGGTTAAGGTTAGGCTGCAGAGAAATGAGGGTTAAGGTTAGGTTGCAGAGAAGTGAGGGTTAAGGTTAGACTGCAGAGAAGTGAGGGTTAAGGTTAGGCTGTGTGATGAGGATAGTTAAGGTTAAGGGAGTTTTAAGGATGGGGATAGGTTACCATTAGATTGTAGGAAGGGGATGATTAGGATTAGGATAAGGAAAACTTTCCTGTCGTTGCTGTCTCTCTGGAGGATGTGCCGATCTCTCCTAGCCCCTCCTAGCCTAACCGTAAGTCCCCCTCCCTAGACTAAGAGTCCCCGGAGAGGTTACTCACCTCTCCGGAGCTAGCGGCGGGTCTGCGTCGTACTCACCATTCATTATAAAAATCTAAAATGGTTGCCATTCGAAATAAAAACAGACAAAAAGGAACTACATGCGCAGAAAACAGACAAAATCCAACATTTATGTGCACGGAAAAGAGAGGGAGAATCGAAACATGGGATCAGGTCCATTCTCGTTAGATTCATTAAGAACAGATACTTTGGATATTAGACAGATAAACAATACTAAGGCTATCATATATTGTATATTGAAGATATCTGTATCCTCTCTCTAATGCTCAGTCCTGTTTGTATTGTAGACTCCAGTATGTATGCACATTTTCTATTTAACGCATTTGACACAGACCACAACGGTTCCGTCAGTTTTGAGGTGAGAATTTGTGATCGGTTTAATGAAGAACAGGAAAAAATGTGTTATAATCTCTCATAATGATTAAAACTGCAGTAATTACGCTGAAAGTTGGTACAGACAGCATGATACTTTTATATAAGCAAAGATTAGTAAAATGATGTTAACAAGTGCTCATTCCAAGCACCCCTCCTGTGAATTACGGCAATTATTCAAGCTTTGGTCAATGCAGTTATTGGGCTGAACATACGATTCCAGAACATTTGGAATGATGGCCCGTATTCAGAGTACCGGACGTATAACATATACATCCGGTGTTTAGCGATTTTTACTACTGCGCATGCGTAGTCATTTTTTAACATGATCGACGTATCTTTTTCTTACGTAGATTGCGTAAATGCGGTCCTTCAGACCGGTGATTACGGGCCGATATCTTAAACATGTGTCTATTCTTTGATCATGATTTGTTGTGATAAAACAGGTGGCATCTGTTGATTTAGTTTAAAGAACGTCCTAAAAACTCCCAATCACCATGGACCAGATGCGGAATTTTGCATACGGGGCCACTGCGCATGCGTGATCATGTTAACTATTAAATTTACATGGTAGTCCCGTATGCAGATGAACTTAATTAGTCTTTAAAGACCGCACGTAGGGCTGGATCCAGACCTGCGCCTCTCAGAACATTTACGCATTCAAGGTGCGTAAGTGGCCTGTTTTGATAGGAGGGCACATGCACCCTCCAGCTGTTACGCTAGGGTTACGACAGTAACAAAAGTGGGCGGGGGAAGAATGCAAAATGTACAGTGTGGGAGGGGCTTCCACACTTGTGCGGATAAGCGGTCATATGGACCTTTGATCCGCACGATTACATTAAGGTTGCCTTATGGCAGTGTAAGGGTCCCCTTACTCTCTGACGGACAGACCCCCGCATATTCGAAGAGTGCGTGCGGGGGTCTGGATCCGGTCCGTAGTTTTTACGGTAAGAAGAGGCATGCCACGGCAGCCTCTGGGGTAAGTTACGTAAAGAGGGTGGGGGTAGGGATGTAGATTAGGCTGGGAGAGAGGGCTGGGGAACCTCCTTAAGAGGGAAAATACGCACGTGTAGTTCAGGGTGCACTATGGGGCACGGGGGAGGGGATGTGTATCCGCACATGTGTATACATGTGTATCCGCACCTTCAGATCACACACTTATGTGTGAATATGGTCCCATGTTACAATGTCAGACAAATGTGTTCAGCATAGACAGATATCTGTACAGTGTGTATGGAGGTGATTAGGAGAGATGATGATCTCACATCTGCTGGTAGATTGGTGTCGTGTGTACATGAGAATAGGCTGCTCATCAGGACTTGCAGTCATCAGTGACACTGTAAGAACCATCTCACCTCATATATGATTGTACAGGTGTGTGCCCAGCTTTAAATGTTATCCTGAGACGTGCTCACTCTTTTGCCTGCAGGATTTTGTAGCAGGATTGTCTGTTATCCTACGAGGAAGCATAGACGACAAGCTCAACTGGGCCTTCAACTTGTACGACTTAAACAAAGATGGCTGCATCACTAAAGAGGTACGGCTCCCCGTAACGGTAACATTCAGTAATCACAAACAAAAAAGTTTATCATTTGTATTTTGTTAAAATAAAAAAGTGTTTCTGAAATGATCTTTTTTTTTTTTTCAAAATAAAAGTTTGAGCCTAATATTCAGCTATTTAGAAAATACTGATTAGAATGGAGTATTGGTTAGTTACACTCTCCGGTATGAGAGTATAATTGCCGAAAATGCGACTTCCGAAAGTTCCTTTTCGAATACTTACCGCTTTCTATCTGTGCGGATTAGGGTTATGGTCAGGCTGCAGGGGAGGGAGGGTCAGGCTGCAGAGGGGGGGGGGTTAGGGTTAGAATTAGGACAGGGACTATTTTTACTTACAATTTAGCTGAACGGAGCTTTCGGAGCTCAGTGGATCGATTGTCATGCCTCATCGAGCATAGCAATCGAAATCCCAGCCAGTTCGCAACTGGAGGAATGGCTGATTCGAAAATTGGTCATTAGGACCGGAGCCCCACCCCCTATTTACCTTTATTTAAAACAATTATTTCAGCGTCATATTTACAGAAGTTGATTGTTGGTGTAGAGATGGAACCATCAATTAAAGTATAGTTTGTTCCTGACACAACAAAGGCCCCAGTTAATCAGAAAATCACTTACGCGTTTCTCCATCTCTTTGTTCAACTTCTTGGCATTACTAGGCCTTCCTCAAAGGCTCAGTCTAAATACAGATTGAGTTTTAGTCTCTGAATCCTTATAAAAAAAAACCTGTACACTATTACAGATGTGTCTCACAACCTGATGGCCAACAAGTTGGCATCCTAAAAGTGAATGCATTGGCAATTAATTCCCCACATGTCCACATCTAATAGCATGCACTACCATCAGAAGGCCAGACGTAGCATATTATGTCTACCCCCATGCGTTAGATTCATGTAAGTAGTTATGTGTCATTACAATAAAACATTTGTTTGCCTCTCTATCGTGCCCAATCAAAGCTAATACTGATAACCACGGATCCATGTTAAGCAAAATGCTGCAAAATGGACAATCGCCGGTTAGCATTAAACTGACGGCAGATGAATGACTAAAAGTCGTTATTTTTATATCATTTGTATAAAGCCAAAGACGATCTGTGTTCCGGGATGCGATTGTTGGTCCAATCGGCCATATTTTGAACGTGATGCAGTCACCAGCTAAATGGCAACTTTATCTGTGTTCGAAAATCTTGGAAAATAGAAATTTGAGAGCAGGAACCTCTTTCCCCGTTCCCGAAAGCAAGAGACTGCGGTGGTCTGCGGCAAAAGGGAGGGTTAGGAAAGGGATAAGGGTAGGGTTAGGTTAAACACTTATTGTACTTTTCGTTGGGTGACTCTTCGCGACTCCAGGAATCGCATCTCCGCCACTTCCTAAAATGCTTTCAGCTGCAGCACGGTGGCCTTTCAAAATTAAGACCATCGTTATCGGTGAACCACATTCCTGTGTCCCTACCACATGTCTGGTAACTGAGCGCCCTGCAATGGGACATAGGGCAATATTATGTCGTGTTGATTTTGTGTGCATCTACTTTGCAGGAGATGATGGACATAATGAAATCTATATATGACATGATGGGGAAGTACACATACCCAAACATGCGAGAGGAGGCCCCCAGGGAGCACGTGGAGAACTTCTTTCAGGTACATTCTCAAACTATTTGTCGGCATTAAACTGAGACCCTGAATTGTCCCAATGCTTCATCTCAGCCTGTAATTGCAAATACTCAGCATAATGAGTATGGACGGGATTCACTAAGGGCCAGATTTACTAAGCTGCGGGTGTGGAGATAAAAACACGATCTGCGCATGCGCCGGGCAGATATTGCCCAGTGTAGCTGCGATCCAGGATCGGGCGTCCGTAGCTTCAGCGTATTAACGCTGGAGGGGGCGTCTCCCAGCGTTACTACGTGGCAGTTATGGCAGGTAGGCGGGGGGGAGGGTAATGAGGCTGGGAGTGCGGCGTTAACGTATCAACGCCGCCGTCCCAGCGTATTAACAGTTGCTTACGCCAGCTGCAGTTAGAGTAGCCTTCAGTCGGCGGAAGTGACTGTTTATACCCTGGGGCAAGGGGGGCTGTCGGGGGAGGGAAGCGATGGTACGCTGAACGGTAAACCGCAAAGTGTACCATCGTAGGTCTGGATACGGTCCAAAGTGATCTGTCCAAAGAGATCATTGGAGCGGTGAATTACACCCCATATAAGCACATCTGTGTGACTAAAGGGGCTTAACAAGCAAATGCCCAGATGTCTAAACAGTGAGACCCATTGGTTGTGAATCCTCTGAATCTTATCCTTTGGGATTCAATCACATTCATTATGGAAGCCTGGATTTGGCCCTAAAATATTATTTATATTTCATGTTTATTTTATTTCTTTTAGAAAATGGATAAAAATAAGGATGGCGTAGTAACGATTGAAGAATTCATTGAATCTTGTCAGAAGGTAAGTATTTGTGCTTGGCAGGTGAAGCCATTTATCTTTCTGTATTACATGTATCGTTCGAATACCGCGGAGATGTCACTGAAATTTGCTCGTTGGTACAACCTCACCTGGAATACTGGGGTCAGTTCTGGAGGCCGTATCTCCAGGAAGACATAAATACATTAGAGACTGTGCAGAGAAGAGCAACTAGATCCATGGTCTATGACCTGTGTCACACAACATGCAAAGAAAGGAGGAACTAAACATATATAGCTTGGAGCAGAGAAGGGAGAGGGGGGACACCCTCCAGTATATACACATGTCCTCATGTTCTATTACACCTCTTCCTTTATATAATGTTCCCTCCTGTACCTGTCACCTTCTAGTATATACACATGTCCTCGTGTTCTATTACACCTCTTCCTTTATATAATGTCCCTCCTGTACCTGTCACCCTCCAGGTTATACACATGTCCTCATGTTCTATTACACCTCTTCCTTTATATAATGTTCCCTCCTGTACCTGTCACCTTCTAGTATATACACATGTCCTCGTGTTCTATTACACCTCTTCCTTTATATAATGTCCCTCCTGTACCTGTCACCCTCCAGGTTATACACATGTCCTCATGTTCTATTACACCTCTTCCTTTATATAATGTCCCCTCCTGTACCTGTCACCTTCTAGTATATACACATGTCCTCGTGTTCTATTACACCTCTTCCTTTATATAATGTCCCTCCTGTACCTGTCACCCTCCAGGTTATACACATGTCCTCATGTTCTATTACACCTCTTCCTTTATATAATGTCCCCTCCTGTACCTGTCACCTTCTAGTATATACACATGTCCTCGTGTTCTATTACACCTCTTCCTTTATATAATGTCCCTCCTGTACCTGTCACCCTCCAGGTTATACACATGTCCTCATGTTCTATTACACCTCTTCCTTTATATAATGTCCCCTCCTGTACCTGTCACCTTCTAGTATATACACATGTCCTCGTGTTCTATTACACCTCTTCCTTTATATAATGTCCCTCCTGTACCTGTCACCCTCCAGGTTATACACATGTCCTCATGTTCTATTACACCTCTTCCTTTATATAATGTCCCCTCCTGTACCTGTCACCTTCTAGTATATACACATGTCCTCGATACCCTTATATTTATCCCAGGCATGTTTAAATTGTTCTACTGTATTGGCCTCAACCACCTCAGATGGGAGAATATTTCATTTATCTATCACCCTTTCAGTGAAGTAATTTTTCTGCACATTTCCTTTGAATCTACCACCCTCCAGTTTATATTCATGCCCTCGTGTTCTATTACACCTTTTCTTTTGAATAATGGTACCCTCCTCTAGCTGGTCACAACCCTTGATGTATTTGAAAGCTGTTATCATGTCCCCCCTCTCCCTTCTCTGTTCCAAGCTATACATGTTTAGTTCCTGTAGCCTTTCTTGGTATGATTTGTTACAACGGCCATGGACCATTTTAGTTGCTCTTCTTTGCACAGTCTCTAATGTATTTATGTCTTTCTGGAGATATGGCCTCCAGAACTGAACGCAGTATTCTAGGTGAGGGCGTACCAATGATCTATAAAGGGGCATCACTACTTCTCTCTTTCTGCTACTAATTCCTCTCCCTATACAACCAAGCATCTGACTTGCCTTTCTCATTGCTTTGTTACATTGCTTGACTACCTTAGTTAGTGTATTTTTTTTAACTTCCCTGATGTTACGATGACCTATTATATCTCCTGCAGGATGAAAACATCATGAGATCCATGCAACTATTCGACAATGTCATTTAGTGATAGCCTCAGATCAAAAGGTTTTCTCAAGATCACGCTTTGGAAGGGACAGGCCTCTAACTGCACAATTATAGATCAGCGCGTCCAATGCAAACTAAGATGCAAATATTATCTCTGTATAATTTGTTGGTTGCTGTAAAAAAAAAAACTAAAATAAAAAACATAAGAAAGAGCATATTGAAGAGCTCAGAATGGAAGATTCCAAGCAGTTGTCATATAAAACTACTACGCCTATTATATTCGGTCGGAATTTCACCCCACTTGTGCAGATGATTGGATAACGACTTATAGCGATCTTGGGACCTGTGATGAATATATTACAGAGGGAAACAAACTTTCTGCTAATGTCCAAAAACCAGGGGAACTTACATAAACCTTCAATGACCTTTTTCTCCGAAGACAATGAAAGTGTTACTGCATAGTTATTTAGTTTTAAATTCCTCATGATTGACTTCTTTATGCTTTTACTCATTAGCTGTTTGTTTAGCTTTATGACCTTATTAATACCTCAACTGACACAGGCCATTTACCATCACAATGTCCCTGACTAACGTCTCGGCAATGGATTTTACACACTGCCCAAACTTTCCTCTTATCCTGGTAGGTTTGTCAAAATAGTAGTTACATCTCTTGGGCAACCGGGAAGATCCAACCATTTCCCTATTATTGTTGATGATTATGGTCAGAATGGTTGGAATTTGGTGGATCGGTTGGATCATCTGATGGTGTATGGCCAAGTTGAATGATGACGTGCAGTATCATATAAGTGATGGTTTTGACCAATCTGATGCTCCGTTGATTGACATCAGTGTTTTATACGGTGTAAAGGATTATGGTCTCCCATTGAGTGACTGATTTGTAGTAAATGTTCCTTTAGAGCAATGGTCGATGGTTTGCTAGGTCAAGTATGACCATCCAAGTCTACTGGGATTTGTAGTCTCAAAACAGCTGATAAGTCTTGGTTGCCTATCTGTACAAGAAAGGTGACATTGTGGTGGAAGAAAATCACAAGCAAATAATGTTGGTTTGGTGTTTGGTGATGTGCCACATTGAAAAGATCTTTAGTTTTTTTTCAAAATACAAATATTGTTTATTATATGGGCCACTCATTTTTTCATAAATAGAATTCATGGGGCCAGATTTACTAAGCTCTGGCTTTAGAAATGTGAAGATTTTGCCCATAGCAACCAATCATATTTTTGCTGACAGTCTCTAGTATGTAATAGGAGAGTGAGAGCTACAATCCGATCGGTTACTATGGGCAACATCTCCACTTTTCCAAGATTGTTTCATACAAGAACTAAATATCTGAACAGTTTAAAACTGCTGAAAGTTGAAATTTAAGCTGGATACACACACTGCATCTATGTCACTTAATAATCACACAGGTCATGTGATAATTGGGTGTTCACAACTATATTGTGTGTACGCTGTAATAATCATGGATGATCGTTGCAAAGTACAAATCATTGTTTGTTAAATTCTTTTAAACCTTTATTTTACCAATCAAACGATGTCACAATATCGTTTCAAATGTGTACCTTCATCCACACAATTCTTCCTCTTCCTGCACTGGGGTCACCTTTGTGGGCGAGCACATTCAAATTTTCGTTGGAGCAGTGGGTTATGGGGCATCAAATCATTTCTAAAAATGTTTTAAAATATCGCATCTTGTTATTTGGCTGTAGTGTGTACCCAGATGTACACCCATAAGGACAAGTGGGCAGATCCAGAACAACGCTGTGCGAATTTACGCGTGGCGGACACGTAAAATCGTGATTTTGTATGTACTGCGCATGCGCATGACAGATAATACGCTACCTAACGTAACATAACTCTGAGCGTTTTGGACATTCACGTATTTGCTGCGTAAATTCGTACGTGTGGCAAAACTACGTCTAAAATACGCAATGTAGGCGGGGCTTTTCATTTAAAGTGTACAGTATGGGCGTGCTTAGCTGTGTAAGACCGTGTTGCCCATCCGTTCGTGTGCGGACGACAGCGGTAACGCTTTCAAAAGTTAAGGCAGGGTTTGGAAAGCGGAACTCGGTCAAAATACGTACATCCAAGGGGTGTGCCCAGGGGAGTGTATAGAAGGTACATGCAGGGGGTGTGCCCAGGGGAGTGTATAGAAGGTACATCCAAGGGGTGTGCCCAGGGGAGTGTATAGAAGGTACGCACGCGTAAATACGCTACGCAAGTAAACGGATTGCAAGTGAAGTTCTGGATCTATCCCAAGAAGAAGAAAAACCCATGACTGTGAAAAACGGGATGATGTGTAACAATCCTGTGGGGTTAACGGACGCTGTGCCTCCCATTACGGTTGCTCATTTTTTAATCATGAGCCTCTATGAGCTGCTAGGAAAAATGAGTTCTGGGTCAGAATAGGGTTTCAATCGTATGGTTGATGATTTTTCTTACTGAGAATTGAGCACATCCCTGATCAGAAGACATTACAACCCATCCAATCTGAGGACCAATGACACTTATGACCAAAGGGCGGGGCTTATTTTACAAGTGGGTGTTTCCTCTTAGTCGGGTTATAGAATAGGCGTTCCCTCTCACTGTGTACAGGTTACAGTATAGGGGTTCCCTCTCACTGTGTACAGGTTACAGTATAGGTGTTCCCTCTCAAAGCGCATTAGGAATTATTCTGGATTGCGCATCATACGCCTTGGCGATGGTTTACCGCGACGACTCGCGGTGCATACAGTGGATATGCATGGTGGCCGGGGGAGGTATTTAAATCGTACAGTAGGGTGTGGCTAAGCATTTTTGTACGATACTCCATTACGCACCAGAACCATTTTAGGTGGAGAGTGTGCGTACAAGTTAAGGCAGGGTCCAGGTTATAGACGTTTTGAACGTGCCAGGGGACTGCTCTACCTGTGCAGGCAGGGCCGCCGGCAGAAATAGTGGGGCCGGGGACACATTAGCAGGCCCCGCCCTCACGTGACATCATCGGTGACGTCACATAGGGGATGGGGCACCGCGGACCAGCATTAACCTCGAGCCGGTGTCAGGGAAGCATGGACCCACAGAGCAAAGGTGAGCATCCCGGGCCACATCAGATCTGGGCCTGAGACAATAGTCCCGGCTGTGTATATATATGATCTCGGAGGGACATAAATAGAAGTCAGTATATGGGTGGGGCTTGATGACCCGATTTGCCTCGTCCCCTGTCCATCAGTGATACTTTTTATAAAATTACTAGGGATGGGGGCGGGGCTTAATGACCCAAATGATGTCATCAGATCCCGCTAGGAATAGTAGTATAGACAGGCAGGGGGCGGGACTCTCCGGGATGACAAGAGAAATGCCTGAATATCAGATATTCCGGGAGTGTCGGCAACCCTGCTATAAATACACACACACGTATGTCACATTCTATGGCTGATTCTCAAAATGGCGCAGAGAGGACTTACATAAGTCACTTGCATAAGTCCTCTTGACGTGGAACATCAGCGACGCCAGATGTTATGTGTCGCAAGTTGTTCTGTAAGGAAATTTGTTCCGTAAAGAAGAAATGAAGTAGAGAGGGCCGTCCCTTCACTTCCATGGGCCTGATCCAGAGCTACGAAATTGTCCGATTTCGAGCGAGCGTACGACCGTTTTTTGCGTATTTTCGTACGAAAATTCGCACTGCGCATGCTCAGTATGACAACTTCCGGTCGGCTGGACGACATGAGCGGATAGCGGTCGTATTGTGAGCGAAGTGTTCGCTCGAGGGGCGTGCGTTCAGTACGACGGTCGCCTGGGCGCTCGTTTTACTACACGGAGGCGGGGATAGCCATTTAAATTGTACAGTATGGGCGTGCTAAGCCCGTACGCTCAGCGTATTATGTGCGAAAATTCGTACGGCCGACGGTAGTACCTAGTGTAGGGTATAGCCGCCGTAAGCAGGTACTTTTCAATGGGAGTGTTAGGGGCGTGTATGTTTATACGCACGGGCGAACGTACGCATTCGCCCGTCGGACGGCACAGTCGTAGCTCTGGATCAGGCCCCATGTGCCGAAATACCGCCATACAGGCGGGGTTAGACATGCTAATAAAGGGCCGGGGATGGAGCGTTTGTGCGGACACAGATCCGTGCGCTTAAGGTAGGGTTCTGGATACTTAAAATACTCCAGAACTCCTTTAGAAGAAGGGGCGTGTGCTCCCCCTCCTCCGTGCTTAATGACGGCGCTCCAGGCGTAACGTAAGTCACACAGAGCACTGAATCTGGTCCTATGTCACCTTTTTATTTACCTTGAATGTTATGACTGTCACAGATGGGACATCGATCGTTATCTGGTCACTGCTCCTAAAATTCATCTTTCCACCACATATCATTACGTTTGTCCTTTAAATATGTCGCCATGATTTTGGAACAAGAGGAGTGAAACTAATGCTTTATTTTACAGTATAGTTGTAAATGATATGTACTAAAAAAAATGACTCTTTATGTATATTTTATCTATTCTTTTTACAAATATTTTGTACATTTTATGCACGTTTGGCATAGCTATTTTTCCATGCCTAGTTATTGCTGTAGGCGCCTTTACCTATGTTGTGCATATTTCTGGATTCCCCTTTTATTTCCAGACCTTGCGTAGTTTGGTGGATAACGCCAATGCTTCCATGGGGCTGTTTAGTTGTTATGTGATGCTTGACCCTGATAGAGGTAAATTATATCCACCTTTAGAACCTCAGCAACTCTTATGTATAGTAAGATAAATGACTTTCAATTAAAAATGCACCACAGGGTTTAATTGCTTATTACACAGTCTTTTGCACTATGCAATGTTTCATGAACCCAATCACCAGTAATAGCCAACTTGCAATGTGCAAGCCTTTTTTTCTATACTGACTACAAAGAGAGCTATAAGGAAGAGCTTATTATGTAGTGTACAAGACAGGAGTGGGAGTCGCCACCGCAAATGCTGTCTTTTAGAAATAGAGGCTGCCGTAAACAGATTTTCATCTGTCTCTATTTCGAAAAGACAGCAGCATTTTCCGATTCATTTTCAGAAGCTGCCGCCTGACCCTTCACACCAGCTGCCTACACCAGACCCCTCCGAAGAGATGAGTAATCTCTCCATTGACTTTTAAGGTTAGGCTCTGAGGAAGGTAGGGTTAGGGTCATAAAAAGGGGGTCTTAGGGTTAGGCTGTGTGGAACGGAGGCTTAAGTTCAGACTGCAGGGAAGGGAGATTTAGGGTTAGGGTTATGGAAGGGGAGTCTTAGGGTTAGGCTATGGGTAAGGGAGTATTAGGGTGAGGCTGTGGGGAGGGGAGTCTTAGGGTTAGGCTGCGGGGAAGGGATTCTTAGGGTTAGACTACAGGAAAGGGAGGGTTGGGTCAGGCTGCAGGAATGGGAGGGTTAGCGTTAGTCATGAAAGGGGAAAAGGGTAAGGATTAGGGAAAGGGTTAGGGTTTAATTTATTACTTGCCATTCGGAGCACCTTGTTCAGTGTTACGGGGATCGATTGCTTTGCCTCTTCAAGGCAAAAATAAACGATTACCCAGCCAGTTCAGAAATGACTGGGAGAGAACGACCCTTTCAAAAAGGGCTGTTCTCAGTGGCGACCCCCACCCCAAGATAGTATGTAATAAACAAATATGAGCATTCAAACTTGGAAAATTAAATCACACCCCTTTTAGGGGCCACAAATCAGGAAAATGGGGCCAGTTTTACTTATACATCTTCTGGGGACTTTATCTGTAAATTAAATATGTGGACGATTCATAAAACCTAATCTACTTATGTAAATTTTCCCTGGTTGTGGTAACTTTTAGAATTCATATGTGAAGAAATAGAATATTTATTTTTCATGACTATCCATTCATTAAAAGGTCACCTGATGAACCAATTATAACTGTTGTGCTCGGTTAAACCTTTCCCAAAAACAGTGAAAATTCTACTATAAATTATAGGAAATGGCATGCATGGCTGGCCCAACTTTTGGGGAAAGTTGAATAGGGCTTCAGCAATTATTAAAACTTTGTTTACTTATCAATTAGCAGTTCCCGACTTCCTGCAAAGATCAGACAATGGAGCTGACGTCACTGAGTCTATATCCTACAGAGTGTATGACTCATCCTGTGAATTGAATGATGTCAGCTCTAGAAACTATTCTCTGCAGGAAGCCAACAGCTGCTAAATGGCAAATAAACAAAGTTCTAATGATTTACTAATAGGTAGCAATCTAGCTTTCCCATCAGGTCGTGAAATATGCATCATGGCTGATAAAGCTTTATCTGAGCCAAGCTGTATGTACAGTCAGAATATTGACCCATGATAGCATTTGACCTATCAAATCCTACACTCTGAGCCAACATAAAAATGTAGAATACTTTATAAAAGAGGACGGACTTCAGACAATGCAGAGATAGGACAGGGTATAACAAGTGATCTAGGATATCCTATGCACATGTTTTGGTTAATTATTTTTTTTTTTTTTATTGCTTTCGGAAAGTGCAATAATCTTCCAAGACTTAGAAATTTTAAGGGAGACTCTTTGGGCGGGATCCTCAACTACGGCCATCTTACACACGCGGCTGTAATTCGCCGAAAGATAGCTACTGCGCATGTGTAGTAACTATTGTACCTAATCTACGTATCATTTCGGTGCATGGATTAAAAAACAATCTGTAGATTACGTACAATAGTTACTACGCATGTGCAGTAGCTATCTTTTGGTAAATGATGCCCGTGTGTCAGACGGCCGTAGTTGAGGATTTGGCCTTTTGTGTTGTTTTTTAATATACAGTGGGTAAATTTTGTTTTTTTTTTAAATAAAAGGGGGAAAAAAAAAAAAAAATAATAATGTAAATGAAATGACATAATAGCATGCTTTAGAAAAAAAATAAAGATTTTGTATGGCTGTTTGTGCCTCAGCCGCTGTATGAATTTAGCAATATCCCCAGTTATGGAACTGGCGACAATACTTATCACTTTTCCAGCTGGCTTCCATGACGTGACATTGGGACACCGGTTTTGTGAATGTCAACCCCCTTCCCCCCAGCATGACAGGTACTGTATGGATTGAAAGTTTGCATTAAACTCATATTTCCACATGAATTGGAGGAAAGTTTCATCAATCGTCTCTTCATTGTGATTTGTTGACTGAATGCCTGTTTCATCTTAATAATGGAATTCAAATCGCACTGACCTAAACATAGGAATTTAAAAAATATATATATATAAAACCTCACTTATTATCGCATGAGCTGTGTATATAGAGGATTAACTCACTGTATTCTACTATGTCTGGTTTGTTAGCCTATAATAGCTGCTTTGCATTTCAAATATGTATATTTTGTAGGAAAAACAAAAAAACACAAACAAAAATAAAAACCAAGATTGCTATGCACAAGATGTGTTCTGTGTCATTCTTATTGCTGTTATTAAAGTTTTGTCATTTAAAAAATCTGCATTTTCCTTCTAAACCTAAGTGGAACGAGAGTGAACTTTTGAATTTGGTTTTCACTTTCTCTCTTTTTTAGCTGTGAGCATTTTATTGGGATAAAACATATTATGTAGTGGGTCAAAATGATTTTAACCCAGGGGCGCACCAAGAAGGGTTTTCTGGTTGCCTGAAAACTGCCTTCCATCCTTAGGATTAGTAATATTCCTCTCAGAGAATTCAGGGCCGTATTCAGACAACCATATTTTTAGGTGCGTTTCCACGGCGCAGGCGTAGTAACTTTATTTACATAGTTCACGTAGACTATACGTGCGGAAGTGCCTCACAGACGTACTTGTGAATCGTACGTGGTTAAATACGCAGGGATCGCCCACTTAAAAATACGCACGTGAGAATTTAAATAAAAATGGGTTGGGGGGGCATTTTAATGAAGGAGTGTGAGCGAGGTGTGGGCGCAGTTAGATACGCAGGTACGGTACTATTCGACGCACGGAAATGCCCACATAAAGGCAGGTCGAGGCACTCGTAAGTCACAGAAAACCCGTCCGTGTGAGGGGAGTGTCAGGGGTGTTGCCTTGCTGCGTCCGTGCGAATAATTGCAAACTTTTCTCGGATGGATCTCTGAATACGGCCCTCAGTCTTTTTTAAATATGTTTCATTCTTTGACCACTAGTGGCCACTCTACAGCATCCTGCTTCTCAGACTGCACTCTCTCTCCTCTGTTCTTTCGGTTCCTTGATCCCATCTCCAACCACCACAGAGGACAGGGACTGAGCAGATAAAATGTCAATCTGCTCAATCTCAGCATGTGCTGAGCCCCCCCCCCCTTTACCATCTGCTCACACTGGGCTGTATTCACACCTAAGAAGCTTCTCAGTAGTGCTAGGAAGTGCATCCTTCAGCAGTGGATGCATCCCCAGTCCCCTATGATTACATCATTCCAGGAAAGGCTACATTATCTTTTTTGAATGGAATATGGTATACGTAAGGGAAAAGTGAGTAAAATCAGGCAGTGCTGGGTAAGTATACGCAAAACACTTTAAATGATAAAATGCATAAAGGGCCTGATCCAGACCTACGATGTTGCACTGAGCGTACTAACGCTCAGCGTTACATCGATGCACCCCCCCCCCCTTCACTCTCCCTGTCCCGGCGTA
>WWET01001123.1:54440-78341 GCA_011038615.1 Limnodynastes dumerilii | reverse complement strand
GTAATTACACACTGTTACGCCGGCTGAAGGCTACCCTAACTTCAGCCGGCGTAACAACCACTTTGAGAAAGGGCCCCGGGAGGGGCTTGAAACACGTCGGACAGTGAATACCTACATTTTCAAAGGACGTCTCCAACCCCAGGCATCAATACGTGGATCGGCTTCATCATTCCTACGAGCAGGACTTTGGAACCCGGGCCAGGGACTGCTAAAGGGACTTTTTAATGAACTTACCGACCATGCTCTGGTACGAGGGGAAGGGGATCGGAGGGTAGTGATAATTGTTTTTGTGTGATTTTTAACGCTTTGGAGATATTGTTGATGTAATAAATTGTAAAAAAAAAAAACTTGCTACATTAGATTCTCCCTTTTGTTTTATTTTTTCCAAGTGACAGCTGGAAAAGATTGGTGCCACACAAGACAAAGAATTTTATGTACTTTTATTTGCTGCCTGCCATCAATAGGTTGACATTTTTAGTGCACATTGTGATACTTGATACACTGTTTATTTAACACAATGGGCCTGATCCAGACCTAGTTAAGTGCATGATCTTAGTTACTCCTGGGCTAAACCATGTTGATTGCAGGGAGTCATATAAAAATTGTATCAGCTGAAAGTTTTTGATTTTTTTTATTATTGTATTTGTTTGGTGTTTGATTATTTGTGCTATGAATAAATGTGTTGGATACGCTCCTAGCACTTCCAATTTTCCTAAATATATAAAGTGCTGATAGAGAAACAATACCCTACCAAATGGTCCGTAATGTCTGGGACGTCCTGGCAGCAGAATGAAACATGTTCCAGGGCAGAAGGAGAACACACACTGGAGGAGAAAGTTCTGTGAGCAGCTAACAGGAGCCTTCTTTTATGTTGTTTCCTGGAGACCTCTCTCTCGAGAAGCTAACACGGGAATGATTCATAAACACTTTGGTCTGGATCCTAAATGAAAGTTGACTTATGTAGACAATGTACATAAATCGGCTGTTAGACGCACAGTACCAAGAATTCACTCTCTGTATGCGAGTAGGGACCACTCATTATGCACACAAGATAAGCACGGTGAATGGACTTAGGCGTGCTACTTGTACAGTAAAGGCGAGTATTCCACATGCGGAGGGTTACATGCGGAATACTTAAGGCAAGGTGCAATACACATAAGTTCCTTCCGCACAAAAAGAAGGTGCTGGGAGGAGTGTACACGTTCTTATGTATAAGGCCCCGTACCTACGGCGGTGGCCATAGCTCTGGATCTGGCCGTCTGTCTTCAGGCACCCTCCACGGTCCATGTTTTTCAGCAAAGATTTCTATAAACAATTTTGGAATTGATCCACAGGAAACTAGAGAGCAGTGTGTACAGGGCATTGTATGTAGGTCAGGCCTAGAATCATTACTATAGATGGGCAAGACGAAAATACGCTACGCGAATAAACGTACGGCAAACGTAGTTCTGGATCTACCCCAATGTACATATATCGGCTGTTAGACGCACAGTACCAAGAATTCACTCTCTGTATTGCGAGTAGGGACCACTCATTATGCACACAAGAGACGCACGGTGAATGGACTTAGGCGTGCTACTTGTACAGTAAAGGCGAGTAATACCACATGCGGAGGGTTACATGCGGAATACTTAAGGCAAGGTGCAAAACATGTAAGATCCTTCCGCACAAAAGAAGGTGCTGGGAGGAGTGTACACGTTCCTGCGCTGCAGGCGAAATTTGGGATAACAAATTCCATTTATTAGCAGCAGCGACAGCTGTGAATGTACAGAATCGCTCAAACTGCGGATACACACGTGCTTTCTACATACCACTTGCTTTGAGACCAGATCCCTTCTAGATGATCCCTCTGTACACTAACGCTGGCCATACACTAGCACGACTATCGCTCACAGAAGGAGGTGGTCGATAAACGGGATGATTTTCCACTAGGGAAAGGTCACGATATCAGTACCACTGACCTCCCTTGCTGGAATCGTACATCCTGGCTGAAGAGAGAGGGGAGGTTGAGTCCAATATATTTTATGCATACCATATGATCAAATAATTGTACCAAAGCATTCCTGGTACGGCATTGGTTCTTTGGAAAAATCCATCTTGACCAATCACCACAGTGATTATTGGCCCAATCCCCTGAAAATTGAATGATTCGCCCAATAATCCCTCTAGTGCAGTGTGTCTCACACGTTAGGCCAGATCCAGCAGCTCTGGTGCACTCCCCGTCTAAGCGTAGTTACACACAGTTACGTCGGCTGAAGGCTACCCTAACTTCAGCCGGCATAACCGAGTGTAATTACGCTCAGGCAGGAGCGTAATCAGTGAAACCCTGCCCTCCCTTCCTAATTTCCCTCCCTCCCCCGCCTACCATCCGTACTTACGTATTTACGGCACAGAACGCACCTTCATACATAACTACGTTGTTATGTAGTTACGGATGCCCGATTCAGGGATTACGTGGGGCAACATTTGCCCGGTGCATGCGCAGAACGGCAAATATGCCATTCTCACGCATACGGCCACTGTAACTATGGCGGCGGCCGTAGCTCTGGATCTGGCCCTCTGTCCTCAGGCACCCTCCACAGTCCATGTTTTTCAGCAAAGATTTCTATAAACAGTTTATGAACTGATCCACAGGAAACTAGAGAGCAGTGTGTACAGGGCATTGTATGTAGGTCAGGCCTAGAATCATTACTATGGATGGGGAAGATCCCCGTAGGTACGCTTACGAAGCAGGGAGTGCACTCCACCTGCAGTCCCCGCTCTCAGTAGTAAATCGTTTCGTTACGTAGATTGTATATATGCGGTCTTAAAGACCGCATATACGCAATCCATGCAACGAAACGATACGTAGATTACGTAAAAGTTACTACACATGCGTAGTAACTATCTGTATTTTAAGACCGTATGTGCACAACATACGGTCTTGTGAATCCAGGCGATCATGTTTACAAGGCCAGTTACTCATTATCGTTCCTTTCCAGGATGAAACAGCCTTTTGAGTATTATCGACACCAGGAAATGTCATGTCCCAGAGCAATTTGGAGCTTCCGCAGTTATTAGAAATATGAATTTTCCCCAAACATTTAAGCCCTTTGTTCTCAGGTCAAATATGTGTTTTTTCCAGAGACCACGGGCCGTATTCAGAGAACCGCATTATCGCCGACTTCCGTTCGTATTTTTAAGTACGTTTAAACTGCGCATGCGTACTAACTTTTTATACGCAGTCAACGTAGACTAGAAGTGCCAAGCGGATGGACTTGGGAATCGGGCGCAGGAAATTCTGCACGGAACTCCCATGGAAATATACGCACGGAGGAATTTACATAGAAATGGGCATTTAAATGAAGGGAAGTGGACGCGATGACAAAGATACGTGCGGACGGAGGTCACATACGCTTTTAAATGGCAGCGGAGAGTTAGGGCTGGTCTATGGAGGCGGAAGTCTCCGAGAGGATGGATTAGCAAGGGGAGTGACTGGGGGTTTTGGTGGGTGTTTACTTGCTCCGTTCGTGCGTATATTTGCGCTCCGATCGCAGCACGGAAGTCTGAATATGGCCCCACATGTGGTAGCCCCTCCTGTGGAGCCTGGAGACACTTTGGCAGCAAGAACCATGAAACCTCTTTACATTTTCCCTAATTGTGAGAATTATCTTCCTCCCTGAGACTAGTTGTCAGTTGGCCAAACCCCCCGGTAAGGAAACAGATGCTAAATGAAATGGAGTTACATATCACTAAGGTGTGATATCATTTATACCTGATCCTGACACCCTCCAACACTGATAGCATCCTAGTAACCATTCCCAACACAGAGATATTCTATTAACCACCACCCTATCCAGAGAGCATCCTAGTTACCACAACACAATAAGAATCCTAGTTACCACAACCCTAACAAGAGAGCATCCTAGCGCATGCCACCCAAAAGAGAGCATCCTAGTTATCCTTCACCAACAGAGAGCACCCTACTGAGCACAATCCAGTATGGAAAGCAACATTTTGACCTCATCCCAATAGAGAGCATCCTAGTGACCACCATCCAATATGGAGAGCATCCTAGAGACCACAATCTAATACAGACTGCATCCAGTCACCATGCATCAAAGGATGTTGGCAGAAAGGAAGGTCCAGTGCATGTAGATTAAACATGAGCTGTTTGGAGGGGTGACACAGGTTACCCCACCTCACCCACCAGCAACCTTTCACCTCTCTACAACCTCATTCCCATATACACACTTCCAATGCTCAAAGACAATTCAGAATTCAGAGATCACTCCCAGTGATAGGACATTCTGTGTATGTTACCCCTAGTGACAGGCCATCTGTGTATAATACACCCCATCCCTCTGTAACAGGACACCCTGTGTAATTACTCCCAGTGACAGGACATCCTGTGTATAATAGCCCCCTCAGTGACAGGACATCCTGTGTAATTACCCCTAGTGACAGGGCTTCCTGTGTATGTTAACCCTACTGACAGGCCTTCCTGTTTATAATACACCCCCTCCCCTTGTGAGAGGACACTCTCTGTAATTACTCCCATTGGGCCTGATCCAGATCTACGACGGTGCCGTCAGATGGTCGGATGCGTACGTTCGCCCGGGCGTATAAACATACACGCCCATGACACTCCCATTGAAAAGTACCTGCTTACGGCGGCCATACCCTACACTAGGTACTACCGTCGGCCGTACGAATTTTCGCACATATTACGCAAAGCGTACTTCGCACAGAATACGCTGAGCGTACGGGCTTAGCACGCCCATACTGTACAATTTAAATGGCTATCCCCGCCTCCGTGTAGTAAAACGAGCGCCCAGGCGACCGTCGTACTGAACGCACGCCCCTCGAGCGAATATTTCGCACACAATACGACCGCTATACGCTCATGTCGTCCAGCCGACCGGAAGCTGTCATACTGGGCATGCGCAGTGCGAATTTTTTCACGAATTTTCGCTTACGATGAGCGTACGCTCGCTTGCGGTCGTAGCTCTGGATCAGGCCCATTGATAGGACATCCTGTGTATGATACCTCCCCAGTGACAGGCCATCCTGTGTGTAATACACCCCCAGTGTGTAATTACCCCTAGTGACAGGGCTTCCTGTCTGGGTTACCGCTAGTGACAGGTCATCCTGGGTAATTACCTCCAGTGACAAGCCATCCTGTGTAGTTAACCCCAGTGACAGGACATTCTGTGTAATTACCCCCAGTGTCAGTACTTCCTGTGTGAGTTACCCCAATTGACAGGCCATCCTTTGTAGTTACCCCCAGTAACAGGCCACCCTGTGTAATTACCCCCAGTGACAGGCCATCCTGTGTAATTACCTCCAGTGACAGGCCACCTTGTGTAATTACCTCCAGTGACAGGCCATCCTGTGTAATTAGCCCCAGTGACAGGTCATCCTGTGTAGTTAACCCCAGTAACAGGCCATCCTGTGTAATTACCTCGTGACAGGCCATTCTGTGTAGTTACCCCCAGTAACAGGCCATCCTGTGTAATTACCTCCAGTGATAGGCCTTCCTGTGTAGTCACCCCCAGTGACAGGCCATCCTGTGTAATTACCTCCAGTGACAGACCACCCTGTGTAGTTACCCCTAGTAACAGGCTTATGTGGCGTCTCCCATTGTCCAGCCCGGGTGTCAGGTTTGAATGAGATAGCCAATCCCCTGTAACCCTTTAGCCGCCGGATCCTTCCGCCTCCTTAGCTCCCTCTCCGTAGACTGACAGCAGAGACCGGCAGCGGAGGAGTTAACCCATCCCGCCCCCTCACGTGACGCGGTCCCTGTCTGGCGCAGTCTGCCAGTAAGCAGCCGAGTCCCCGCCCCCCCGACGTCACGCCGCAGGCCCGGACGCATGCGCAGTGCGAGGTAAACACATACACACTCCTGAGGGAAGCCGCTGTCCAGCTCCTCAGTTCCGTTGCCCGTCACCGTCCGCGAACCCCACCGACCGACGTGACCCGGGCAGCCAGCGAGCGTTCCCCCGGCCCACAAGCCACGGCTCTTCCCCCTCCCTCAGCCCCGGCCCGCGGGCTCGTTGTTCTCCTGAGCTGAGGCGACTGGTTCCATCCGGTTCCCGCGCCTGCGCACTGATCTCCGGGCAAGAAGCTGACAGGATGGTGCAGAAAGACGGGCAGACGACGGCCGTGCTCCCCGAGACGGACAAAGAGGCCAGCCCCAAGCCTCTGGCCCCCGAGCTGGTGTCCCCAGCCCCTGCAGGGGAGGACACCGACACAGAGACCGAGACCAGCACCTGCAGGAGGTTCCTGTGCGGCGTGGTGGAGGGTAGGTGGCTGCCACAGGCCCCCCTGTATTGTGTGTGCTAGCCCAGCTCTCCTTATGGCAGGATTGGGGAGGGGGGGGGGAGAGTCAGACTACAAATCCCAGCATGCCTCCCATCACCCTCTTTCCCCATAGTGCATTAGTAGCATTCACTGATGCTGCTGCTGTTGCAAAGATTCCTGGGTAGGAAAAAGTAGGTCGTGATAGGCCTGGATCCAGGCCTCCAATGCATCCTAATTGTTACACCAGCGAGGGGAGGCTTGTGCGGTGGTTATGCTACCATGTTTCTGCATCTCCCTTGTTCTATGAGGCAGTGGTGCGGAAACATGAAGGATTGAACATAAGGGCCGAAGCCAGTTCTTAATGTACAATTTACAACCCTCCCCAGGCTTATAGAGCAGAAGCTCTTCCTTGTTCTGTACCTTGCCTAGCTATCGTAAGATGTACCAAGACGGATCTGGGTTCTCTGGATCCAGAAATCCGTCCTGGTACTGCAGTGCCCGTGCGTAGTGATAGGGAAATGCCCCCTTCTGGATCTGGCCCTTGGAAATGATTGTCCGCTATGACCTAAGAGCCTGATTCACACTTAAGAATCTGCGTAGTTTTAGGTGCGTGTATTTAAGAAGGGATGCACTGTATTAACTTTTATACGCTGTTTACGTTGGACTTATGCATGCAAATTACGTCCTTATACATTACGCACCTAAAGTCTCTAGGTTCGTAGCAACATAAGCAAAAAGGGGCGTTCTGTGAATAAGTACCTAGGCAGATATGAAGATTTGGGTGGAGAGAGGCATTTAAATGAGCAAATGAAGGCGCGGTTATGCAGTTAAGTTCTTAAGTAGACGCCCTACGCATTCAAACGTGAACCTACAGTTAAGGGAGCCCTATGACACTCGTAAGTCACATAAGAACCTAAAAACCGAGGGAGTTGCCTTGCTATTAGGTGCGTATATTTAGGAACCTATCGCGTTCTTAAGTGAATCAGGCCCTAAGTGTTTGTAGGGACTGCACAGCCAGGAGGCATTTGAGATTTGGTTCTTTGTTGGACTCATAGATTCATGGGCCATCTGCTTTTCTTCACTTTAAAATAGACCTGAAGGCCTCAAACCCAAGCTAAAATTTGCTAGCCCTTCCCTGAGCACTAGATAACCAACTAATGCAGTGATGAACCGCCTCTATACTAGTGATGGCCAACTCAGTGATAGTACTCAGAGCAGCAGATAGATGCCCCTCAGTTGCTATATCATTATTATTAAGAAGGCCATACACTAGTGCCAAGATGGCCAACCCGTGTCTCACAAGCCCCATGCGGCTCTTTGATCTCTGATTTTCGGCCCCTGCGCATGAGCTGGTTATTTTATAGAATAGCAACTTGGCAGCAGCAAATCCGTAATCTCTTTCTATGCGCAAGGTTGTTTTAAAGCAGCTGTTAGCAATTGCAACAGTCATTTTTCAGCGTTAAGGATCAGATTAATTGGCTACTTCTGCATTAGAGGGATGATTGCTGTCAACAGAAGGTGACCATTAAACGCTCCTGATATTGGCCTCACTTGCCTCTCCTGCTGGGAGCAATGATCCATGCTAAAGAAGGGTAAGGGGGTTCTGCTGAGATTGACAGGAGGCCCTTGCAGCTGATTGGTTCTGCACAGGAAATTTTTTTTGCACGCTATATGATCAAATAATTGTACCAGAGTGTTCAGGGTATGATTATTGGATGTTTGGAAAACCATCCTGACCGCTCACTGTGGTGATTATTGGCCCAATCACCCGAGAATTGGATGATCAGTCCAATAATTACTGTAGTGTATGGCCTGCTTTAATGTATATTTATAGGGAACCACAAGCATTGAACAGTGTAACACAAAATATATAGTGGGGATATACAGGGCAGAAAATTAACAGCATTGCAAAATTTAAACAGACTAATATGATGATAAATGGGTGACGGGATGTTGGAACGCAACGCATGATAGAGCATTGGGGCAGGGAGAGCTAGGTAGAAGAGAGCGAGATGATAGCTTTGAGACACTAAAGAGAGGTGATAGGGCAGGTAGGTAGGGATGATGGAGAAAAGGTGACATGAGGATGGGGAACCCTACTTAAGGGAGCTTACAGACCACTAGATGTCTGGTTTGTTATAGCTTGTAGCATTTGAAGATACCTGTTGGTGTAGTATTACATATAGGAGCCCCATTGGGTGGTAAAATGTATTTAAATGGATTCTAATTAACGTCAGGCTCTTTGGATGTGTACAGGGCCGGAACATGTGCGTTGGGTGTGCAGTTTTGCAGTAAGACATGTAGGACCGAGGACCGGATCCAGATTTAAGATCGTCAGGTGATTCACACACGCGCATGCGCCCTCCAGATGTTACGCTAGGATTACTATAGTAATCCTAGTGGTTAAACAATCGGACATCGGAAATTTGTTCCGTCCGAGCCCATTTGAGTGCAAATGGGCTGTGCTTCCCTTCCTTTAGCGGGCGGGCGGAAGCATGTAAAGTGTACAGTATGGGAGGGGGCTCCCACACTGTAGCGGATCAGCGGTCGTACGGATCGCTGATCCGCCCTTCGCATTTAAGGCAGGCTTATGGCAGTGTAAGCTGCCATAAAGCCCGCACGACAGAGGGGAGTGACGGGGTGTGCACTCCCCTCTGTCTCGCATAATTTAAGACCCCTGCGTGCACGGAAGGCATGCGGGGGTCTGGATCAGGTCACCTTGCGTGCGTAAATCACCTGACGATCTTAAATCTGGATTCGGTCCGTAATTATTGCATTTTTCTTCCTCTGGTTCGCAAGAAGTCTATTGGTTTCACAACATTAGTTTTTAAGGTGCACCCTGAAAATAATCCATATGGGTCCCATAAAACAGCCTTTTCTTTGTTTTTATATATTCCCCAAATTCAAGTTGGTTTATCTCCATCTATGCTTAATACTAATCACAGATGAGTATTGCAGCCTCATTCATAACATTGAGGGGGCATCATGCGGAATTCTGTTCATATCCTCCCTCAAATTGTACAATCTGGAAGGAAATGGCTGCTATGGGGAGTTTACTCTGTCAGCTCTCTGGCTCCGTTCTGGACAGTTACCACTCCCTAATACTGCTTGAGGCAACGCAGTGCTCTCCGAGAACTTAAATAACCTTTGTTTTATAAATAATGGCGTCTACAATAGGGAGGCTTTCTGCATGTGTTGCATTTCTTTCACTGTGGTGAACAGCACATCCAATACAGAAACTATTGTCAATTGCTGTGCAAGCCAGAGAGGAATCTTTATGCTGCTTCCATTATCTGTCCTTATGGTACTTATATGTTATTACCAGTTGTAAACAGTATGCCACTAACGCCTGTATATTTAAACCTTTGTCTTTTAGTTAAGCTATATATATATATCAAAAATAATGCAAGCATTTATACATAAGCCCCAGCATTTTAATTGTGCAAGATATGCAATTATTCTACAGTGTTCACGCTGATTGACATAGACAGGTATATTGATAAGGTAGGGCTTTATTAATTGTGCTTATTTACATGGTAAATGTTGCTATGTGTGATATATTTCAAAGGATGTCAGTGTAAAGGAAACCGTTTATGAACCCCATGAGAATGGTTAATGATTCTTTATGCAAGGAAACTTTATATAGGTTTTTAAACTCACCCTTAACAGTTTTGTTATTCAAAATTAAAGAGGAATCACTTTCCAGAAAGGTGGTGGGTGGGGGGGTTCATTTAGTATCCAAGGACCGGATCCTGACTTGTGTCCGGCACCCCACTTGCAAAGTACTTAAGAGGGGTGGTTTGATAGTAGAGTGCATATATTTTAAGCATGTGACTTTTATCGTATGGAACTAAGTTACGAACTACAGCTTTTGCATACAAAGAGGCTGTGCTTCCCCTCCGCCTACCAAGGTCAGCGTGGGGGGGGGGCATTTAAATTGTATAGTATGGGAAGGTTTTGATGATTATGATGCGGATCAGCGGTCATACGGAATACTGATCCGCACGTTTCACTTAAGGCAGGCTTATGGCAGCGTAACTACCATAAAGCCCACACGAGAGAGGGGAGTGATTGGGAGTTCTTTCCCCTCTCTCGTTCAGACGGATAGACTTACGCACATACGGAAAGCATAAGGGGTCTGGATCCGGACCCAAGCCACAAAAAAGAAGGTAGTCCAAAATGAAATGTTCTGTTGGGACTCCTTAAAGCACAGGCCCCGTTTCCTGTCCTCTGCTGGATATTGACACCTCCCCTCCCTCAAATATTTCCCAAACAAAATAAATATGGACATATACCTAATTGCTGATATTAGCAATGCTGGGTACACACTGGTAATGTAAATAACAATATGATATTGCTGCCACACATAATCACTCTTTAAAGTGCCAAATAGGGAGCCATGACACCATAAACTGTTCCCATAACCCACTGCTGCACCGACTTACCCGCCTCAGACAGCACTACATTAGGAAGATGAGTGGGATACACTGGGTTACACTGATGATCTGGACGGCATACACACTGAGGATTTCACCAGACATCCCTGATCGCAGAAATTAGGCTGCTCTAACAATCAAATCCCACAATGCACTGCTGCTTCAGGCTGTTCTGCAGCATTGTTGGGCAGTACACACTGGCAAGACTGATGGTTATTGTGTGTTAATCATCGGATAACCCTCCAGTATGCACTCGTGATGTGTAGATGTTGATCTTTACCAATCTGTGCTTTTGCTGGTACCCTGTAATAACGCCTCTGTTGCGTTTGCAAGATTGCACAGAAAACCAATTCAGCAAATAGCAATTACATTATTGTATTGTATCCTAGACTGGACAGTGAATCCGTCATTACCTGTTTCTTTTTGCTGTCATGGATGCTGGTTCACGGATTGTGTCATGAGCATTCATGTCATAAGACCAACACTAATAGTTGTGAGAATTTGTTGAAGGCTTGAGCCAAGTACTTAACTTGCAAAATGACTTTCGCTGCTTTTTAGAACACACACTACATGCACCAATGCACCTGATCTCCTATCCGCCTTAAGCAGGGTCTAGAAGTAACAGTAGCTATCCGAC
The DNA here is from genome assembly GCA_011038615.1 of Limnodynastes dumerilii. Lineage (NCBI taxonomy): Eukaryota > Metazoa > Chordata > Amphibia > Anura > Limnodynastidae > Limnodynastes > Limnodynastes dumerilii. The sequence continues at coordinate 66,986 of WWET01001123.1, read as the reverse complement.
ATTGTTACTGCTATAGCAAATAACTGTGCACCCGATGTGGCAGAGTACGCACTAAAAAGATTACCCCATTGGATGTCATCGGTTTTTTTTTTTTTCCCCCATCATGCAATTCTGCCACTATCCTGTTAAAAGACATTGGACCGAATTCATACCGTACAAACCGCTGATCCACACAACACACTTTTGGCAGCGGAAATGATTTAAAGCCCAGATGAGAGGGGAGTGACGGGATTTCAATTCCGTCTGACAGACCTCTGTGCGTGCAATAAACACCCGGGGGGCAGAATCCGGCCCATCGTGCGTGAAATATTAGGAACTTCTGAAAGTCAAATAAAACAATCAGACGGTTTCCAATAATTCTGCAGCATCGTTGGACAGTACACACTGGTAAAATGTCTGCTTAAATGGCCGTTTATTAAGTGATTTGCATGATAACTGGCAAAAAAAGCCCCAGTGTGTATCCTGCATTAATCTATATATTAATGTTGCCACCTTGCAGAATGTCCTTTCTCTTATTGAAATAAAATCATCTCATTCTCCTGGGTTTTATCTGAATTGAGACATTAAATCTTTGAACACAAATATTTAGCAAAAGGAGCTTATGTTTATTAATTGTGACGGTCATAAGGGCACGTTTAGTGATATGGGCAAGATGGAATGGTTTAATGGTTTTATTATGTATTGTGCAGGTCTTTGCTCTTCCTTAGGTTTTATAAGTGACAAAGATCATTTATAACTTTTTGGACTTTCGATCTCTGAACTGCTAGCGATCATATATGATAGTATTAGTGTATAAATATCTGTACTCCACTTTAGGAAGACCTATTTTGCTGATGATATATATACATATCCACCCACCCTAAATGAAATAGACTTGTTTTATGTATCCATGTCTGTCAGCTGTGTGACAGTGTGCCCACTAATGCTTCAATACCCTTTGAACAAATCTGTTTACATACAGTGCATAGTATTCTGACCAACTTAAGACCCATGTTGATTGTTGGTTGTTACAAACTACTATACTAATCTTCCTTGATGCAGGGTTGAGGTGATTTGCCGCTCTGCTTGGTAATAATCATTTTAAAGACTTTTTAATCTACTTGTAAAATAACTAAAAGGAGTAGTTGGAGCTTCTGAATTAACAAACTGGAGGTCTGCATCGGGTCCCCCGTGTTTATTTTTCTGGTTTGACACCATTCATTCTGCTGTAAAATAATGGATAACTTTAGAAGTTAGTGAGGCTGCGCCATGAGATTGGGGCAAGATCGCATGAGGAGAGCATTGGTGACAGCCCAAAATCCCAGACATAGGAGAGTTAGTGTAAGGCACAGTATCCTTATTAGCCGTGTACATGGTTCATGGAAACTGTGTTAAGTGCACTATGTCAAACAAAGCCACGACATTCATTTTTGCTTTCTTTCCAGGATTCTATGGACGGCCATGGACTATGGAACAAAGGAAAGAACTTTTTAGAAGGTTAGTAGTGTTCCAGGCCATTTATCATCCATCTCTCTGCTGCTGTGCTACCGATCTTGTCATTCTGATGAATTGACCTTTACCTGTTTTGAGCATAACCTCTGCTTTGAGAATTATGGGTGTTGATGAGTTCTATGCTCCAGACACTAGTACAATAGAGACCTTTTATTAACAAAGGTTACATTGTAACGGCCTTATGTCATACTGATCAGTTAGATGTTTTGGTTAGTGTGGTACATTTGCTTTATTGTATACATTGAATTTTTTTTATTTTAGGATGATAAATGAATACATTTGATTGATTATTTTGATATTTAAGAAAAATAAAAGTAGCCGCTATTGTTTCCAATCACGGTTTTGTTTAGAAGATATCAGAAAGTGCGTTTCACATTTGGACGTGTCATTTTCGGTTGTAATTCTTGCTGCTTTTAATTGTAATATTTTGTTGTCCACCTTTAGACTTCAGAAGTGGGGCCTTAACACATACCTGTATGCACCTAAAGATGATTACAAGCACAGAATGTTCTGGCGAGAGATGTATTCCGTGGAAGAAGCTGGTAATTCCTCATCATTTACACTTCACCCGCTGTTAGTTTGTCCAATCACCCTCTGGTGTATTTGATACACAGAAACAATCTAGACACCTGTGGAGCTCAATGTACTATGGACATTGTAGAAATCACCTTTATAACTGAAAGACAGTTGGCAGACTAATTAGATTGTAGACTACCTAATCAGAGCAGGTTTTCTTTCTCACGGCTCGATTCCCGGACTAGGCTTTATCTGTGTGGAGTTTGTATGTTTTCTCTGTGTCTGTGTAAATTTCCTCCCACACCTCCAAAAAAAACATGCTTACAGATTAATTGACTAAATGTGTGTGTATGTGTTAGGGAATTTAGAATGTAGCTCCAGTGGGACAGGGACTGATGTGAATGTGAAATATTCTCGGTAATCTGATGGCGCTATATAAAAACCTGTTCATAAATAACACATATTTACTAATACTTTATAAGAAATAACCCTCCCTTTATTGTGGCTCAATTTTGATTGATGTACAGCATAATAATATAGCAGCTGAGACGAGCTACTGTGAATGGCCTTTGTAGAGACCCAGTGCAACTACAAACACAATAGATGATAACCGGTAACATGGGACCGGATACAGACTTGGATTGCATATGGCAGCATGAGGCCGTAAGCCCTTGCGCACGATCTTCGTTTAAGCACTGGCGCCATTTTAAGTGGGCGTAACAATGAATGTTCTGTATTCGGGAGTCCTTATGTGTGAGAGGAGTGGTCTTCCCTCAAACGGACGGACCTGAAGGCCGTTCGGCGATCCACCGAATCCCGCTGCAGATGGTGAATTGATTTCTGCTTTTAGGGTCTGTTTGTGCCGGTGTCCGTTTTAAGCCTTGTCTTATCTGTTACTCAGATCAGCTCATGACCTTGATCGCTGCTGCAAAAGAATTTGGGATCGAGTTTGTCTATGCCATATCCCCAGGCCTTGACATTACCTTCTCCAACCAGAAGGAGGTTTCCACCCTGAAACGCAAATTAGACCAGGTAGGTCTTTTCTCTTTCCCATATTACTCATTTTAAATTAGAGTTCAGAGTAACAGAATTGTTTTGAGAGAGAGAATATTAATAAGTTGAGTACGTTACGATAAATCATTCAAAGATCTAAATGTATGACCACACCCATACACCACCTGCACATATCTTACAGTCTATAACACCCACGTGTGGCACATCAGTGGCCTAAATGATCTTTTGTTGATGGGTTACAGAAAATAATCCCTGTTTAGTCTACCTTATTACTGTGTTACCATTAAGGGTATGGTGTGAAAGCTTGGGCCTAAGCACAGCTGGTAAGAGTGTTATTGCCTCGTGTAGCAGAGGTGCTGGAGTTAAATATTTCGCTATTCAGGACAAATAATCTGGGTATTTGTTATTGAATAGGTTTTATGGCTGCTGTATTCATATATCATTGATGTAAAGAATCTGGCTATTTGTTATTGAATAGGTTTGAGGCTGCTGTATTCATTGATGTAAATATTGATCTTCTCTCTTATTTGCAGGTCACACAGTTTGGATGCAAATCCTTTGCTCTTCTGTTTGATGACATTGACCACAACATGTGTCCAGCAGACAAGGAGGTGTTCAGCTCTTTTGCTCATGCGCAAGTGTCCATAACTAATGAGATTTATCAGTACCTGGGTGAACCGGAGACCTTTTTATTTTGCCCAACAGGTAACTGTCCGCTATCCGTTTGTGTCTCCGGATCGTGGGTTATAGTTTCGGCATGTGTAGACTGCGGCATTTTACTTGATGTCTGGCACATATGACTGAATCGAGACAAAACCATTGGCCGTTCCAGTGGACAACTACAGCTGGGTCTAATATTTACCTACGGGAGGGGTCAATGGTTTTTGTTTGTTTGCTCGGAACGTTTTTGCAAACCAGGGACTGGATCCAGACCCCCACAATCTTTCTGTACGTGCGGGGGGGTTCTCTCCATCCGAGAGAGAGAGGGGAGTGCACGCCCCCTGTCACTCCCATCTCTCGTGTGGGCTTTATGGCAGTTTACGCTGCCATAAGACTACCTTAAAGCGCTCGTGCGGATAATCAGTCCGTACGACCGCTTATCCGCACAAGTGTGGGAGCCCCCTCCCACACTGTACATTTTGCATGCTCCCCCCCCACTCTTTAGTGGGCGAAGGGGAAGCACAGCCTATTTGTACGCAAATGGGTCGTACAGAGAAATAGTTCCGTATAAATGTTGGTACGCTAGGGTAACTAGCGTAACATCTGGAGGGCTCATGCGCCTTCCAGTCAAATCAGGTCACTTACACACCAGTGACCTGTCGGACACAGGTCTGGATCCGGCTCCAGATGTTTAAGTCCAATAATTCATTTAACGCAAACAAATATTTTTCCACCTGATAGACAAAGACCTAAAGAAAAAAAGGCCTCTCTACAGCAGCGTCCCACTTGGAATTGGTCTTCTAAATCTGCAATCCAATCTGTACCATAGCTTATTCCGACTTTTTTAGTTTGTGAAAATATATTGAGCCTGTGTTTATTGTGCAATAATGTTAGGACTGAATCTAGACTTAAGAAGGAGCTTGAAAATAAGAGAGTAAAGTTACTCCTGGGCTAAACCATTTTGATTGCAGGGGAGTCATATTTCAAACAGTATTAGAGTTGAGAGATGATGTTTCCTATCCCAAGTCTAAATAACAGTATGATAGTAACGCTGGTCAGTATCTGTGTAATAATATAATAATAATATAATAGTATTAGAGATGAGAGGTGATAAATAACAGTGTGATAGTAACACTGGTCAGTATCTGTAATAATATAATAGTATTAGAGATGACAGGTATAAATAACAGTGTGATAGTAACACTGGTCAGTATCTGTAATAATATAATAGTATTAGAGATGAGAGGTGATAAATAACAGTGTAATAATAACGCTGGTCAGTATCTGTGTAATAATAATAATAATAATAATAATAATAATAATAATAATAATAATAATAATAATAATAATAATAATAATAATAATAATAATAATAATAATAATAATAATAATAATAATAATAATAATAATAATAATAATAATAATAATAATAATAATAATAATAATAATAATAATAATAATAATAATAATAATAATAATAATAATAATAATAATAATAATAATAATAATAATAATAATAATAATAATAATAATAATAATAATAATAATAATAATAATAATAATAATAATAATAATAATAATAATAATAATAATAATAATAATAATAATAATAATAATAATAATAATAATAATAATAATAATAATAATAATAATAATAATAATAATAATAATAATAATAATAATAATAATAATAATAATAATAATAATAATAATAATAATAATAATAATAATAATAATAATAATAATAATAATAATAATAATAATAATAATAATAATAATAATAATAATAATAATAATAATAATAATAATAATAATAATAATAATAATAATAATAATAATAATAATAATAATAATAATAATAATAATAATAATAATAATAATAATACTCCTGGGCTAAACCATGTTGATTGCAGGGGAGTCATATTTGCATTAGCATCTGTTGCAAACAGTATTAGAGTTGAGAGGTGATGTTTCCTATCCCAAGTCTAAATAACAGTGTGATAGTAAATCTGGTCAATGTATGTGTGCAGTAAGCAATTCAAAGATCTATCCCTGCATGCAAAGAATACAATTACCTTGACTCCCCCTGCAATCAACATGGTTTAGCCCAGGAGTGACTTTCCTCTCAATTTCAAGCTCCTTCTTAAGTCCGGATCTATCCCCTAATGTAATAATGTAGTTGGATATCTAGAATTGTGAATAATGCTTGGTGGATAATATATATTTATATTTTTTTGTTAATAGAATATTGTGGGACATTCTGTTACCCCAATGCTGCCCAGTCCCCGTACCTACGAACAGTTGGTGAGAAACTACTTCCTAACATTGATGTCCTCTGGACAGGTAAGAAAATGTCTCTTCCTAACACTGCTCTCCAGGCCTCACTAACACGAGAGTCTAGTGATGAAAGTGTAGTTCATACATTAACCATCATATATCTTTATACACTTTGTGCCACTGCTGCCCACACTGAAAAAGAAGGAAAAGGCTTCTATATAAGCGATTGCGCTATATAGAAATAGACGGCGGATAAGCGCCTCTTGACCAGTGTTGTGGTGTTTTTATTTTTTTTAATCAAATTTCCCTTTAGCATGTGTGTCTACTGTGCTGCCTCTATCACCCCAGATGCGAGGGTAACCCAGCTACCTTTCAGTGAAGTCATGTTTCTGCCCTCTTCCCATTACTTACCATCCTCCAGTTTATATTCATTTCCTCACGTTCTAATACACCTCTTCCTTTGAATAATGACCCCCTCCTATACCTACTAGTAGTTACACCGCTTGAAATATGAGAGAGGTGCTATAATATCTTCCCCCACCCAAGCTATACATGTTACTCTCTCTTTATATGTTGGGTGACACAGGCCATGCACCATGTTAGTAGCTCTTCTCTGCTCCAAGCTATACATGTTACTTCCCCTAGTCTCTCTCTGTATGTTGTGAGACACAGGCCATGCACCCCTTTAGTTGCTCTTCTTTGCACAGTCTGTAATGTATTTGTCCTTCTGGAGATGTGGAAATAGGAAATTGTATTTTAGGGTTTTTTGTGTTTGGATTTTTTTTTTTTTTTAATTCTTACAGATTTTTTCCAGTTTTTTTTGTTTTGTTTTTTTTTAAAAGAATTAATTGAATTTTCTTTGTCATTTCTTTGGACTGTTGCAGGCCCAAAAGTTGTTTCCAAAGACATTCCTGTGGAATCTATTGAAGAGATCTCCAGAATTCTTAAGAGGTCGGTGGTGATCTGGGACAATATACATGCCAATGATTATGATCAGAAGAGACTTTTTCTCGGACCCTACAAAGGGCGCTCCACCGAGCTCATCCCACGGCTTCAAGGGGTTCTAACCAATCCAAACTGTGAATTTGAGTCCAATTACGTCGCTATCCATACTCTCGCTACCTGGTATAAATCGAATATGAACGGTGTGAGGAAAGATGTAGTCATGAGTAAGTTTATGGTGTGAGAAAGTTAATCAGGATGTTACATTGATCTATGAAGGCATAAGGCAAAGCCACTCTGCATTATACTGTATACGTTTAGTTGGTTTGGGTGGAAGGTTTGGGGATCAGTGAGAGAACTGTCTGTGCTTAAAAATGCCGCAACTTCTGAACTTACTTGTAATGTATTTGATTTGTGGCTTAGGGCCTAAAGCCAGCATGGGCAACATTTAGCACCCCAGGTGCTGTGAAAACTACAAATCCCAGCAGGCTTTAACGGCATAGACATGGTAGATACCCGGCATGTAGTTTCACAACACCTGGAGTATCTCGGGTTGTCTACTCAAGGTCAAAGACATGAAATAAAGTATACACTGTAAGGGAGGTTCTTATTGCTGGCTGCCCTTGGCATCTTCATGTATCGGCAAAGCTAAAATGGACAACAAGGTGTGACGATGATGGCTTCGGGATAACTTTTGGCTCATGTAGGTCTATGTCTAATCCAGTTAAATGCCCCCCTTCTTAAGCTGCCCCTATACTGTAGTGATTAATATACATACAGTTATTGAGAGTTTTGTACTAATAATATAGCTGGTCAGGATGGATTTTTCAAACGGGCAATAATTACAGAAATGCTCTGGTACGATTATTTGATTTTATGGCATACTTAAAATATATTGATTTCTAGCTCTCTATATATTAAGCGGAAATAATCAACTAGTATTATTAGTCTCGGCAGGAAAGGGAGTGTCGCCTATATCTGGAAATCAGTCCGTCTGTGAGCAATAATCCGTGCTGTGCATGGCCAGGGTTACACTCGGAGCCTTGCAAACCACAAATAAATGTGTCCAGGTTCTCGTCATGCTGATGTTGACTGTAAATAATGGTTTGTGTAAACAGGCCTCTATATTGAGGCCTTAAAAGCCTATCATTGAAATAAACAATGTCATTGTGATAAAGGGGATCACGCTATGCATACCAGCCAGCCACATGTTTTATAAACGTAACACGTCATTTTCCACCTTTGCAGCTGATAGCGAAGACAGCACCGTCTCCATACAGATCAAACTAGAGAACGAAGGCAGCGATGAAGATATTGAAACAGATGTCCTGTATAGCCCCCAAATGGCGCTCACACTGGCTCTGACAGACTGGCTGCAGGAGTTTGGCATGCCTCTTCAGTACAGTAGTAAGTACACTGTTATATTAACACATAAAAGGGTAATTTTACACAGGAGGGTACGTTATTCCACCTGCACAATCCTAAAACACTTCTTACTGATCTGATGCAAAGCACAAACTTCCAGGGTTTCCCCACTGGGGGGCTCACATTGGAAGGGTGATGGGATCAGTTAATAGTTGGCGTTACGCCATAGCAGTGGCTTCGATGTAATCATTGTGCTGTCAGTGTGTAAGATTCTGTGCCATTGTCTTGAGCTTTGGTTATGATTGGCTAATCCATGTGGACAGTGATATTTTTCCAGACCTGGACAGTCTGCATTAAATTCTCTTTCTCCTAGATTATCGAATCTTTTCCCATTATCAGTGATCCCTCCACTTCTTAAGGGCAAGACCGCATATACGCAATCTACGTATCGAAGCGATACGCAGATTACGTACAATAGCTACTACGCATGCGCAGTACGTCCGTCTATGGAAGACGAACGTAGTTCTGGATCCGGCCCATAGTTGCTAATTGTCCCGGACTTCCAGGAGACTCCCGATAGTCGGGCATTGCTCCCGGAGCCAGCAAAACTCCCTAATCCGGTCTTGAGGCAAGTGTATTAATGCAAATCACTGCCTCGTGACGCAAGCGTTGCTTAAGATGGGTGGCGGTTTATGACAAAGTCCCGCCCCTTCCTTAACCCTATGAATGACCATTTTAATTAGACAGGGTGGGGCTTCAGATGGGATTTGCATTAATCACTTCCGGAAGCCCCGCCCCCATGTTAGGATGCAGATGGATAAAAATATATGAAATGGCGGATGATTTCCTTCCATACTAATGAATTCTAAGTCAATTTTTTCTGTGGAATTCCTCCAAGTTAGAGATGTCTTCTATAATACAGCCATTGGAAACTCCGCTGTGACAGAATTTTAACCATGTCCTCTTCGTCCTCCCAGACAGACAGGTAGCGCACAGTGGAGCGAAATCCAGCATGGTCCCAATAGCTCCATTAATTACCACGCCGTCCCTCAGTGCAGCGACCACCGTGACAACGGTTTATCAGCAGCCTATTATGAGCCAAGGGGCCCCCTTGAGCCCCGAGCCACCGATGTTGGCCAAAGAGGAGGAGGAGAAGAAGCAGCTGGATGAGGAACCCATGGATATGGTGGTGGAAAAGCTGGAAGACATAAACAAGAACGTTAACCAAATCTTAACCGACATCTCCGAAGCCAAAATGTCTGAGGAGCTGAAGCCGATGGACACGGATAAAGAGAGTGTAGGCGAAGGCAAGTCCTTGGAGTTGTGTATGCAGGAGGACGTGTGCGGCGACATAGCCCCGATGCAGACCGATGAACAGATCAACAAGGACGTGTTTATCCCTGGTCCCAACGAGAAGCCCCTCTACACGGCCGAGGCCGTAACCCTGGAGGACCTACAGCTGCTGGTGGATTTGTTTTACTTGCCTTATGAGCATGGACCAAAAGGTGCTCAGATGCTAAAGGAATTCCAGTGGCTCCGCGCCAACAGCAGCGTCGTCAGCGTTAACTGTGTCGGTAAAGATTCTGAGAAGGTGACTGCTTCCTAATGTTCGTTTATATAGTTGTCTTGTTCTATATAATTGGTATTTATTTTTTAACTACGTTGTTGTTTACAAAATTGCAGGCTTTCTCTTACATTCCTTATTGCGCAGTTTTCTCCTTGCTTTGCTTTTTTTTTCTTTCTCGTTTCCAATCCCTTTTGCGTTCCGATCTGCCGGTGGAAACGTGGGCAACGGCGTTGTGTCCACACATCCGTGTGATTGCTCCGCCAGCCTCTTCCATCACACAGACAGGGCCTCTGATAGCTGTAGACTTTAGTTTACAGACACATTCTGCTATTGTCTGTGGGGCTGATACAGAGGCGCAAACAAGCCGGCTCACAGCCCCCGGGTGTGTTGTAGATGCTATAGTAAAAGAACACACACGACGGTGCCTTTGGGTTGCAAGCTGTTTCGGCATGTGGTTTAATGGGACACCGCACAATGCAGCTACGTGGCCAAATAAGCCACACATGAGCAGGGTAGCACAGTGTAATGCTTGACTGTAATTGGATTATCTGATTATTGGGAGCGCCTGTGTTGGAATGTAAATGTCAGAAAATAATAGCAAACAATATTTAAAATCTTTAATACAAACATGGGAAAAAAATTCTTACTGTATATAGAAATGATGCAACACAGGCACAATACATAGCAATTTCTGACACTAATGCGTTCTAAGTGCGAGGAGCGTGTGTGGAGGTATTTATAGGTGACAGGGATCTGTGTATAGCGTGTGTGGAGGTATTTATAGGTGACGGGGGGCTGTGAGGAGCGTGTGTGGAGGTATTAATAGGTGACGGGGGCTGTGAGGAGCGTGTGTGGAGGTATTTATAGGTGACGGGGGCTGTGAGTCATATAAAGGTGAGAGGCGACATATTACTATCCTTTTTAATGTTACCCAATGTCTGCCTCCTATGTAACGCTGTATTATTGCAATATTTAGATTTTTTATGGTATACCTTTTGTAACAATATGTAAATATCTTTTAAGATAATTTTTATTCAGAGGTTCCCCAAAACTTTTTATTTTTAGGGGTTCCCCCACGGTGAAAAAGACCGGAAGTTTAGACTGCCGCCTTCACAATGCCACTTCTCTCCATATAAAATGTCTTTGCGGGCGAATAACGTTAGAACACGTAGCGTAACGTCTATGCGTTCCCCTAGGCATTCCCCTCGCTCGTACGTACTTGGCCGTTTTACACTGTCCAAACCCTACCTTAACTTTTCCTAGCGTAAGTACTGAGGTACGTAACGCATTTACATACGTGACGGCCAAACCCAGCCCATACCAATTTCAATGCCTCCAATGCGTAATTACGGGTGTCGTATTGATGACCCCTCCCCTGCGTTCGTATTTACGCTGATGGTACGTACGTTAGGAGTTTCGTGGCGTAACATCTGCCGCAGTACATACAGACGGGTGACATGACGTCATCGGCTAGCGTACTTGGCTCTGTCCCAATGTTTCCCGGTAAAATCATTAGTTTGAGCGTTTTACCTTATTGGATAATCCCTGCGCAGCCTTTCCGTGTATTGTCGTCATTTTCCTGAGTTGCGGCAATGTTTTCCTTGTGTTGCAGATCAGTGAATGGAGGGATAAAGCGGCAAAGTTTGAGGAAATGTGTGGTGTGGTCATGACCATGTTTACCCGACTTTCCAACTGTCCAAACCGAACCATCCTCTATGACCTGTACCCCTACGTCTGGGATATCAAGAGCATCATTTCCATGGTGAAGTCCTTTGTTCAGTGGCTAGGTATGTGACCCGCGACTACCTGCAGCTGTAACGCTGCTCCTCCTGTACCCACAGCCGCTTGCTCCGGGGTGAACAAAATGATAGCACCGTAGAGATGTTTCCAATACGGTTTTACCGCTTAGACCTTGATCTTCTCAATATTAATGCAAAGTGAATGTTTTATTCCCCCCGTGGGCTTGTTCTGTCTTGACCTGAAAAGTGATCCTGTAATACTTGTGTTACTGTGCACTAGACTGAACGTAACCGGGCTCCGTCCTAAGGCAACACAGAGCTGAATCCGACGTGAACCCAGCATCCTGCTGCTTGCTGTGTGGCGATAACATCATTGCTATTTTAACAGACGATTTCAAGAACTACAATTGCCATCCTGGAAAAGAGAAGGGCGACCCCCTCCCCCCATCCCTTTCCACCCAGCGCACGCGAGCTTTGCGCAAGGCTATTCTGGTGCTAAAGGGCGTACTACAGCATGGTCAAATTGGCGGGACGGGTGTTATTCATGGGCGACTCCCATTTGCTTTTGGAGGTCGAGCAGACTCAACGTGTGCATCTGTGCAGTTGGATGCGCTGGTTTTGTGTTTGCAGGTCAGGTAATACGTGGGCATTCATCCTAAGCACCAGAATGGCCTCGGCTACTCTCATAGCCAACTTTTTGTTTTCAGGTTTCAAAGACGATTAAAGGAGCGGTGTGGAAATTTTGCTTTTATAGACCACAGCAGGCAGCGGTGCTGGGGGCACTTTCAGGAGCATTGGAAAACATTAGTGGCCGGGGTAACGCCTAAATAAATTTTTATCCTAACCAAATTTTCTTTAGATCACATTTTTGGGCTTTTTAGAAGCTCTGCTTCAATATAATCCTTACAAATCGTCCAACAATGAGGTGTACGGAACGAATAAAGTTATTGACGCATTATACACCTCTTGGGCCTG
>WWET01001123.1:39089-54407 GCA_011038615.1 Limnodynastes dumerilii | reverse complement strand
TCAGCAGGTGGCATTGCAGTTGCTTAAAGAGCCCTAGTTGCTTTCAGCCTTTATGACAGGAAGTGTGAATTATTCTTCTGCTTACTAATGATTGTATTGTTTCTTCCTCCTTGTGCGCAGATGGGAGGAACCTGAGCACAAGCGTCTGCCGCTATTGGACGGAGAAAGCAAGATGCGAGCCGCGCTCCGCAGCGATTTACTAATGACCTCTTTAGACAGGCAGTGTAGAGGGGCCTATGCTATGTACTCCCGCTGAAGTCACATTTTTCAGTCTGTGCCACGTGATTGACTGGGTAGAGCTTTAAACTGGCCTGTGCCATCTAGCGGTTTATTTGATTTTTTTTATTTTGTTCTTCTGGCCAATGCCGCCGTAACAGTACAACTTCTTAGGGATTCGATTGGCTGCCTTCTCGTATATGGCTCTTGCCTGTGACCATTCTGATTGGTCTGTAAATGTGTCTTTCAAAGATTCCAGACGCAATTAATATTTTATCATCTTAATCCCTAAAACGTGCGGCGGTTTGTTTATAAATATGCTGAGAAATACAAATTTCCAGTTATCATTCTGTTTCTATGGCTCTGTATTTGTGTTATCAGTGCTGTACAGAGGGTATCTGTCATTCATATAAGTCCCTGCCAGGTTGGGGCTTGGTGTAAATTCCCTATCACTCATAATCTAAGCCATGTAGTGACATTTGAGGGGAGCAGGTTTAGGGGAAATATAATGAAACCTGACATCACTGAAAGTGTAGTGGACCCCTGAAATGTCCACCCATCAGAAGTGGTAGAGGCTAAGACCGTAGAGATATTTGTGCTTAGGACAAACAAAAAGAAAAAATTTTAAAAGTTCATTTTATGTATCTATGTCCTACAGTATAGCGTCTATTTCTGCTTAAGGGCAGCTAAGGTTTAATGACCACATATGTAATCCTATGCACCCTGTGCCTACTCCAGATCACTTACTGAATTCTATGTTCTCTTGGAGCATATCCACTATTTTACCCTCCCTCAGCCAATAGGTGGATAAAACACTGCATTTTGTTCATGGTCTATTTGGAAGAAGCTTAAAGTCAGAACGATGCAGATGTTGGTCATTATCATGCCTCTTTATGGCAAGTGCATATTTCTTTAATGTTGTTTGCTAGGATTTTTCTTTTATGCATCTTGATTATAATTATAGAATATGTAACGTTGTCTATCGATATTATTTATTCATCAGTGACCAGCATATAACATAGTCTAGTAACTGGCATCGAATGTGGAGCCTTATTTTGCTGACTGCTGCATTATTCAGAGCTCCCGTGAAATGACATCTCCCCCATCCTTGCCAGTCGGTTCCTTGGTCACTGATTGAGTAGCTTGAGTTCATAGTGGGGGGGATAAAAGGAATCGGACCAGTAAATAGGGCTTTGTGCCTATGCTGTGAGCAGATTTGGAAGCATAGCACTAGTAGATCATACATAAACAGTGTGAAAATAGCTTTATTTCTGCAACAGCCACTTCAGTTGACAAGGTTTCTGAAATGTGAAGTCTTATTTTATATTATAGCCATGCATTAAGCAGGGGCCGGCTTCGTCAGGTAATCTTTACGCCTATACAGTAAAAAAAAAACTGCTGGGGCTCATAGTATCAAAACACCTAGAAGCGCTATGGTTTTAGCAGGCCTCGCTTAAAGGCTAATACCAGAACGAGAGAGCAAGAAAGGGATATCTAAGGGTGCACTCACATCCCATAAAAGTAAAGACTGATATTTCAAGTAAAAAGTATCTTTATCATGCCATCTTAAGGAAAGGAGAATTTTAATATCGTTATCATTGATATCAACTTTTGAAACCGATAATAGTGAGGGACAAAATCCAGAGGAACTAGTGGCAAAAGATGCCAGTGAAATATGTTTAAAAAAACAATATTAATAGTGATACACAAGACACAAAATAATGTGATTAGAACAAGTAAGGAATGCAAAATTCATCCTAATCCCAATAATTATTTGGGCAGCTTTCACAAATAATATCGTAGAATATAGAAATAATAGTAAGCTCAGATTCTTGTACCTCCCAGGTTTACAATTATAATTGTGATAATTATAATAATTAAATATTAGAAATGATGAAGGCATTAAAATATTATAAATATATAAGGTGTATATATACTCTTAAAGGCTGTAATGCTGAAAAATAATGTCTTTATAGAGGCTGAAACATGGGCACTCATGTCTATGGAGGGATTTATTAAAAATAAATACAAATGAATTATAAGGATACAAAATATTTAAAAATAAATGCTGTGTTGGAGGCATGTTTAAATTGAGAAGGCAGCACGGTGTATCACGGACATTGCTAGAGACCCGTATAAAAACTCTGGTCACAGTTTACCAGTACTCCTCCTGTAGCCATCACCTTCTGACCTAACACACATTATACATTATGCTTTTATGGCACAGATTCTTAGAATGTTCTACCCAGCAAATGTCATTTTTCTTTTGTGGCAACTTGAGAGGCTGCAAATGTGACTTCAGAATCCTCATCCCCGGGCTGTAATAATGCTGTCTTATCCAGAAGATGTAAGCGCGCCATGCTTTAGCCAATGTTGCTTTGGTTTGTTGACATAAGTTGCACCACTTGAGCCTTTGCAAAGGGGGAGGGTTGCACTTGAGTTTGTGCGGGCACAGAATTATTACAGCCTTGAAGCCGTGACATAGTAGCAAAGTTAGAGAAGCCTTTTCCACGTCTTAAGTATATTGCTGGAAATGTTGCCTCTCGAAAAATACAAAAACAAACAAAAAATAAACCCCTTCGTGTAACATTCTCCGCTTGGATCTGATTTCAACAGGGTGTCGTAGTCAATCTTCAGCACAGTTCTTAATTGGAGATCAAGAGCCCTGGGCCTTTAGAGGAGGTCTGGCAGGAGAGTTCCAGGTATCCATATGAATTCAAAACTCAATAACTTTATTTTTACACTTTATTTTGCGACAAACATTTCTGTGCACCTGAGGAAGGGAAAGGCTTGGTCTGCTGAAGGCTTTGACTGTAACATTCTGACGCTCACTTTCCTTTTTCACGACTTTAACGATCCTGTCTTTTCAGGTGGAGGAGATGTTGTGCTTCCGGGCGCCGGCGTTGCGCGGCAAGCAGCGTTGCGTCTCACCTTGTTTCTTTGCAGGTTGCGCGCGGTGTCTGGCCTTCGCGCAGGCGAGCATGGCGTTGGCGCAGGCTTTGCTGTTGACTGAAATTCCATGACCAAAGGGGGAACGCTAGTAGACACTGGATATAAAATGGAAGTAAACAATTCTTGGATTTGGGTGATAAATAAACATCTTTGCTCATGGACTTTCATGCGCTGCTTTTTTTTCCCCTCACAGGTGCTCTGTCGCGCGCTGCGTACTAGCTGTGTTGGGAGACGCACCTCCTCTTGTCACAGTTAACCCTCTTCAGACCAAACCTCCCCATGTGTCATTGGCGGTATCTGTATTTCCTTGACTTGTAAAGGTGACCGGTAGAGGTTAAATCGGCAATAAAGATATAATGATGCCGTGCACTCTCTTTTATCTGGAGTATTGCATCGCTTACGCCTGAAAGAGCCTCAATATGCCTCTCGCAGTGGCATTTTTATCTTTTAATTTACTATTTTACATGTTCATCAAGTTTTTTTTTGTTTTTTTTTCTGTTGATGTTTCCCGTGTCCTC
Organism: Limnodynastes dumerilii; assembly: GCA_011038615.1. Classification (NCBI taxonomy): domain Eukaryota; kingdom Metazoa; phylum Chordata; class Amphibia; order Anura; family Limnodynastidae; genus Limnodynastes; species Limnodynastes dumerilii. The sequence continues at coordinate 50,721 of WWET01001123.1, read as the reverse complement.
ATTTTTATCCCTCTTATTTTTCACAGCGTTTGCTTCCAATTGAGGGAGCAAATGACCTCTTTTTTCAGCCTCCTCCCCTGACGCCTACCTCCAAAGCCTACACAATCCGACCATATTATCCCAAAGATGAGGTGAGTCTGTTTAACGGCATTGATTGATAACATTCTCATAGTGTGGTATCCTGAGAAGACTCCACTGGCTTCCTGTCCGCTTCAGACCTCTCTTTAAACTCCTTATCCTCACCTTTAATGCCATATCCTCGTCCACTGCTCTCTACCTCTCTTCCCTCATTAACATGCACACCCCTTCCCTCCCTCTCCGTTCTGCTAACCAGCGCTGTCTGACCTCTTTACTGATCACCACATCTCATGCCCGTATCCAGGACTTCTCCTGTGCTGCACGTCTGCACTGGAATGATCTCTCTTCTTCAGTCAGACTCTCCCGCACATTGCTGGTCTTCAAGCGTTCACTCATAACGCACCTGTTCAGGCTAACCTACTCCTCCTCCACTTAACATCCTCACTGCATCCTTCATCTATCCCATTTCTTTCTTCCCCCTCTCCTCCGCTCACACCAGCAGTCCACTTCCTTCCCTCTCCATGTCTTCTGTAAGTTCTTCCCTCCCACATAGTGTGTTAGCTCACGTGAGCAGGTCCCTCCATCCTAGTGGTGTACCCTCTTGTACCCCTCGGCTACCCTTTTACCCCATCCCCACCTGGTGGCTCCCTCTCAACCTCTCACTGCACTCTATCCCCTGCTCCCTTATCTTCCAAGCTTGACACCTCACATTTTGTCTTGCGTTCTGTGCTTGCTTCACTTTATTGTATTTTTGTGATATTTGCTGTCCATCCCTGCCCTGTATGTCTGTACTGTATTTTGTTCAGCGCTGCGGACACCTTGTGGCGTCTTATAAATAAACGATAATAATAAAGTATATAATTATATAACGTTAGTGAGAATTTGTATGGCTCTACATTGCTCAGCAGCGACATACTATGGGGAAAAACAGGTCATGCAAAAAGGATGTATGTTTGTAAGAAAACAGCGAAGGTGTGGGCCATATCCACACAAGCCATCCAATTACTTTGGGCCACCACCTACTAATCAATTGCTTGCCCGCATCAGCTGATAAGGGATGTGGGCATGTCCTTGCAAAAAGTCTGTTTGACAGTTGGCAAAAGACATGACCGTATCTCTTAGCAACCGATGCGGACGACACTACTTGCACAGATGCGATTGCGTAAATTATTTCAGAAAATTAACAAACTTTGAAAATTAAAATGTGGTCATTTAAATAAATAGGAATGCTGTTTCAGCCAAAATACTTGAAGTCTGGTCAGGTATAGTGAGGTTTTATAAGTGGCTGATGATTGTTAGAAGTCCTGTGGGTGACAGTGATTGGTGGATATCAGGGAGTATTTCCAGGCCAGAGAAAGATCTAACAGGAATTCTTTTGGAATTGACCCGTATATAGGGCATTTGTAGAGGAGGGTGACTAATCTGAATGGATTGTGGGGGGATATTGGGAGTCAGTGAACGGATTTACAATGGGGTACAATCATTGGGTGTGCAAAGTAGTTTCCCCTTTAATATGTAGTGTGAAGCACATTTATCTTAAAATAAAAACAAAAAAATGGCATTTTCTTAAACTTACCGTATGTTAATATGTTTGAACATTGAATTGATGTTTGAAACATTGCTTGAGATTACAAGATGGATTGTGTTTTTCCTTGCTGCTTATCCTATGTCCTTTCAAATGTTTTGTATCTGGTATCTCTGAGGGCCAGATTTGCTAAGCTGTGGGTTTGGAAAAGTGGAGATGTTGCCCATAGCAACCAATCACATTCTAGCTCTCACTTCCCTATTAGATACTAGAGAATGTCAGCTAAAATCTGATTGGTTGCTATAGGCAACATCTCCACTTTTCCAATCCCGTAGCTTGGTAAATCTGGCTGAGAATGTTCTGTCTGTGAAGGGTGTTACCCATGCAATAAATAATATAGGACTCCGGTAACAGAGGCTTTCATTGTGTTTTTTAGGCCTCTGTATACAAGATATGCAGAGAAATGTATGACGATGCGATGGATGATTTGCCGTTTGAGAGTCAGCCTGACTTAATAGGAGACAAGTAAGTAACTGGCAAACACATTACAGTAAAGATATCTCCTTCAGCAGCGGTAGAGCTCAGATTGCGGGATTTAATGTCTCCTGACATCGCTGCATCAGGTCCTAAGATCTTAACATTAGCTGTTTCCAAGCTGCAGACAGAAGCCTTATAGGGCCTGAAAATCTAGTATTCCCCACCTCACATGAACAGCAGGTCTTAGTATCTGAAATACAGAAAAGTTCATGCTACCAGTATGTGGGGTTTTGGGGGTTGATTGAAAGTGTTCATTGTGTTGGTTGTGCCACTAATGCGATCGAGAACAGATGTTATTTGGGGGTGTATTTTACAAAGATCGTTTTAATGCGATAGGGCCAGTTTTGAAGCGAAAACTGTCACAATCGCATTAAAATTAACTTTTTGTTATTTATAAAATGCCGTAGCGGAATTTTACACTCTGCTCCTGGCGTAAAACTAACACCAGCTCAGGCTGGGAGGAAAAGGGGGGTATATATGGGGAGGCTGCTGGAATACATACTTACAGTAAAAAATACAGGTTTAGAAAAAAGCTAATCATTTATTTTTTATATTTTTCTTAATAAAGGTTTTTATACATAAACTGTAATAATAATAATGAAAAACAAAAGAAAAAATAGAAGATAGGAGTTGCCTGTCCGGGTAACGCGGCTGGCTCCTGGCAGGAACACTGCACATGGATGCTGTTTTTCATGCCCCCAAAAGTAGTCACTGCTCATGCGCAGGACTTCATTCATATGCAGCATGAATGAAAGGTCCTGCGGACACCCGGCAGATCATTGCGGGACCTCTATACTGTCATGTTATCCTATAATGTGTATTCTATGGTTGTGTCCCAAGCCCAGTATTTCCTTTCCTCTTCTAGGCTTGTCGGTGGGCTTTTGTCTCACAGTCTCGACTACTGCTTTGTATTGGAGGATGAGGACGGGATTTGTGGTTATGCGGTGGGCACGGTAGACGTTACCCCTTATCTCACAAAATGCAAACATTCCTGGATTCCTTTCATGCAGGAGAAATACACCAAACCAAAGGCCGACAAAGAGCTGTCCGCTGCCGAGGTAATAGCCCTGCGCTCTACTCACCATCTGCCTTAATCCCAAGACTCTCGCGTCATGTTTCCTGTATTGTTTAAGGTTTAGGAAGACATCATTTTAATGATTTTGGTCTTTTCTGCGTTCCATAAAACCAATGTCTGGTGTATAACGTAGTTTTTTTATTAATCAGCTGTAAATGGAAAAAACCTTCGGATATTCTTTTCTATGGATGTTTTGCTAGTTTTTGGAGGTGAGGCTGATTTTTTTTATTGTACTATACAGTGAGGAATTCAATTCATGAAGAGAAGCAAAACATTCGTTCCAACAGGTGTCATTTTATAACTAATGCAGAAGAGATTTCAGTAGATGTTGGGGGTCTGTGTCCGGGAATTTCTTTTTCAATAGGTGGTAACCCTATGACGGACGCAAGTCTAGATTCAGTCCATAGTCATTTAGTTAAGGATTGATTTATAGTCCTAAAAAATGTTTTCATTCTTTTCGCTGTGAACTCTCTCAATTGTGTTTCTGTTTTTCTTTAGAAAATAATGCTCAGTTTTCACGAGGAACAAGAAATATTACCCGATACATTCCTGGCTAATTTTCCTTCCTTAATAAAAGTGGATATACACAAGAAAGTCACTGATCCCAGTGTAGCCAAAGGCATGATGGCATGTCTCCTATCTTCTCTGAAAGCCAATGGTAAGCATTAACGGGAACCTTTGATATGTGGCATCCATATAACATAAGTGTCACGTTCTGAAGCGAGGTTTGGAATAATATCAGCCTTCCAGTAAGAGCAAATCGGCATCCAACAATGACTGCTAGGGCTGCAAGGGAGATGCCGACCAATAATGCTGGATGAATCACTTGGTCTGGCCTGGCCAACCGGCAGCTCTCCAGGTCCTTTGTCAGCTAGGCTTGTGCAGAGCATGCTGGGAGTTGTAGTTTCGCCAGACCTGCTCTAGGCTGTCTGCACCTAATAAATGTGCAGACTGCAAATGATTACAAATAAGGAAACCTTTTTACATGTGCCATACACAAGTGATTACAAATAAGGAGACATTCTTACATGTGCCATACACAAGTGATTATAAATAAGGAAACTTTCTTACATGTGCCATACACAAGTGATTACAAATAAGGAAACTTTCTTACATGTGCCATACACAAGTGATTACAAATAAGGAAACATTCTTACATGTGCCATACGCAAGTGATTACAAATAAGGAAACATTCTTACATGTGCCATACACAAGTGATTATAAATAAGGAAACATTCTTACATGTGCCATACACAAGTGATTATAAATAAGGAAACATTCTTACCTGTGCCATACACAAATGATTATAAATAAGGAAACATTCTTACATGTGCCATACGCAAGTGATTATAAATAAGGAAACATTCTTACATGTGCCATACACAAATGATTGAGTTTCTTTGTTCTAATCTGTGTTTCTCAGGCTCACGTGGTGCTTTCTGTGAAGTGAGGCCAGATGATAAGAGGATTCTGGATTTTTACAGCAAGCTCGGCTGCTTCGAAATTGCCAAAATGGAAGGATTTCCTAAGGATTTAGTTATTCTCGGAAGGAGCCTTTAAAGACATTTTTCTACAAGGAGGGAATGAAAACGTTCTAACAGTTTCTAAGATTTGTAATGGCTTAATGGACCCTTCCTATGCATACTGTACTACAACATTAAGAGCAGATGGCAAAATATGAAGAAAAAAAAACACTATAAAAACAACAAAAACACAAGCTTTTAAAGCAACTGTCTAGGCTTATACACGATGCTATCGGTCATTTGCATGGGCTGCTATCGTGGAAAATCGCGCCGAGTTATTCCATGGAAGGATATGCGTCTGATTTTGTTTTTACATAGTTTTGGTTTAATTGTCTTTTCTTTTTAATCGCCTTCCACACACTAAGCATTCAGTGGCGTGTTTGACGAGACCCAAAACCTTTAATTCATGTACCAAGGAGACAGAATTTTCAGGTTATTTTCCTTTTCCTGTGGGCCAATCCACATTGCCGTTTGTTCTTTGTGTAAGCCAGAGAAGGGGGATTACAAGTAGCACTTCATAAGGGGCGTACAGGATAACGGATATAATCATGGGGGCTCATCTGGAGGAGTCGAACCTTTCTGTAAATGTTACTGTAGAAATCTGTATGTACAGCCTATGTTTACCGATTTTGTATATTATTATGTTCCTTTATACAAGTTTTCATCAAGCATGACTCGCTTTAAAAAAAAATAATGGTGAAAAATAATCCTACGGGGGGTAAAAAAAAAGTGCTTTAACTCTGCCTTTTAGTCTTCTGTTTAGACTGCTCATCGTGATACAGCTTGATGGTCTTTGTATTTCAGTTTAAGTACCTGAATCCGTTTTCTTTTTTTCTCCGACGTCCTCCTTCCTTTGCATGTGCCACTCATTTTTGGTTGTAACTGTGAATTTTCGAGGCGGTCAAAGATAGAAACGAATTAGAACGTTCTTTTCATGTGTTTACTTTTGTAAATACGGTTTACAGCAGAGGCTTCGGCTTTTCGGCGTCCGGCGGCGCAGGAGAATTCGCTGCGCGCGGCTTCTGGTGTCTTGCGCTTCCGAAACAGCTGGGAGGCTGCAGTCTCACAAGCCTTAGCTACAGCACTATAGCATACCCTCACCTAGGACGGTTTCTGGATAGCTGGCAGTATTTCTCTTAAGACGTAGATCTATAAAATAAAAAATTGATAAAAAAATAAAAAAGCACAATATTGCTATCTAAAAAACAAAACCTATATTTTCTAACGTGGCCTATCTGATTTTCAGTCCAAAGGTGAAAACGTGGGCTACAAAAAAAAAATTGGTGCTTATTTTATTTTACTTTATTGTTTGCTTCCTGCTTTGACTGTATGGATGTTTATTTTGGCACTCGCTAGATGTCCTATGCATCAGTCTGCGTTTCTACCGCTCATGCTGCCTCTCAGATGATGTTTTCTGCACATATTGCATGAAACGGACTGGCACTTGGCTATTTTTTTTGTTTTTTGCAGTGTTTGGTATATTCCCCTGTCTGTCTGGGCTTTGTATCCAAGGGCTATTCGCGATGTTTTTGTAATCCGTAAGCAAGGCTGCGTCCACGGTCTGCTTGAAAGGATCATATCTAGGATAGAAAACTAATCCCTCAAAGAATAAAAAAGTCAGAAACCTATATTCTGACCCGTTAAACCTTCTGAACCTGACTTTTTACAATGATGTATTGATTTTGTTCTTTGCTTCCAACAGGTGTATCTCAGCTGCCTTAAGGGACTGCTATGCTTGGAGTTAAGTTTGATTAATATAATATCTAGGCCTGTTAGTGGCATGACAGAACTTAAGGTGGTTCATATTTTATTTGCTGTTGTCTTGTAGCTCATTTGCTGTTCTGCAGTTACAATCTGCTGTGTTTGAGTGGCACTAATGAACAGGGAAAATTCCATCTTTAATTTTAGACTAATAGGCTGATCTAGTGGTGGGAATACATGCAAAATAAAACAGTGGTGTAAAACTGCATATTGCAATGACCATGTTGATCTGCAGGGGAGCGAGTTTAAAACTAGTGCAAAATAGAATGATTTTGAGGGTAAGGTTTTGTAGCTTTTAAATATAAAGCTGTATGCAATAAAAAAAAAAAAGGTCAAGGCTGTATTTTCCCTCCATGCAAAATAATTAGTACCCCTCATATTGCACCTTTTTGTGCTGTAATTCCTAACTGCTTCCATGCTGGAGTGTCAGCTCACTGTGACCTCACATTATTACGTGGTTTCCTTTGGACCAGGGGTTCTCAACCCTGTCCTCAAGTACCACGAATGGTCCACGTTTTTTAAATCTCCTTGCTGGAGGTGTGCTCAAAACTGACAGTTACATTCAAAAGCTCCACAGGTTTTGCAGGGAGGCCTACAAAACATGGAGCGTTAGTGGTACTTGAGGACAGGGGTTGAGGACCCCTGCTGTAGACGATACGTGGGTAAAGGCTTCTGGAGATGGTTTCAGCTTGTGTGTAATCCTCCCCTGTTTTAATAGGCCCCAACCATACTGGAACAACATCTGCAATTAAGAGAAGAGAATTTATAAGACGTGTATAGTAGGAATTTAATTTAATTCTTTCCTTTAGCTTTGCCCTTTGGGACCAATGACACCGTCATCCTTTATACATCCTGGCTGATTGGTTTTAAAAGGTGCTATTTACCACTGCCATAAAAATGGAGTCTGCTGCCAGCAGGTGCCTATAGATGGATGGAGCCTTTAGTTTGTGTCAATGCTTAACTATTTAAGTGCCTACTTGTGGGATTGCCAGCTACTTATCCAAATGGCCATTTCAGTGCTAATAAATAGGCTTATAGGAGTGCATTAGGTCGGGTCATATCGAAGAATATTACACACGGTTAGCAATAAGGATTTTCATTGTGACCGGGATAAATTGTGTAATGACTGAACTGGAACTGTCAATTTAGGGTCGTATTTTCTTTTTAAAGTTGTTGAATATATTATAATATGGAAGTGCAATTTCCAAGGCTGTAACAAAATGATCATTGATGATTTTGCTCAGGCTGTGGCTGGTGACGTACGTAGCCTGATTAGCAGTGACATTGCTGGCTAGTAATAAATGATCGTTACTGCGTAATATTCTTGCATGGTCTGAATCCAAATAAGAATTGACGGCAGCTGTTTACGTAATCAGTGCCCACACAGTATCCAACATCTTAAATTCTGTCATGTTAACCGGAATGCCACAGGCCTATTGATAACGTCACATAGGATCAGGCTTAGTGGTCCTTTTATGGTCATGTTTTGGTACAGTCGAGGTACATTTACTAAAGCCAAGGAAAAACTAGTGTTGGCCATAGCAAGCAGTGAAAGGTAGCTAGAATCTGATTGGCTATTACGGGTACCTGCTGTTCCCCGGATGTGTTGGTAAATCTGCACCTATGTTTTGATTATTGGTGAATATGGGATCTGAAAGGGGCAGGTTTGTGGATAATTGCTGTTAGAGCAGAGCAAATGAGGTTTTGGATACAAGTAGAAAAACTTGTTTGTTGCAAAAAAAAACCCCTATAAATCCTTTATAAAAAGAAAAAAAAAATCCTGTAGGATAATTCCCGTTCCTCCATATTGATGGCTTTCTGCAAACTTTGCGTACTAGTTATAACCATCACATGCTTTCCTTGTCCAACCACTGGTATTGCACTTATAGTTGAAGTGAGCCCCTCCTCCTTTTTTATTTTTGTGCTTTTGACATTTCTAAATGAAACTCTGAAGTGCTTAAGTCTGGAGCGCACCCTAGCCTAAGTGCACCGTAACCTCTAGCCAATCGGCAGACTCAAAGATGATGTTCTAGGTACATTTCTCTGACTATCTTGCTAGGTTCCACTTTACAAAACAATTCTGATGTTAAATACGTTGCACACTTTTTGTAGAATGTAAGTTTTTTTTTTTTTTTTTTTTTAATAAAACTAGTAAAAGATCATTTGTCTGTTTTATCTTTATTTGTTGAATGTTGTTTACAGTGCACACACGTGCTATGCTCATAAAAACAAAACAATCCATAAAAATAAATAAATATCTTACCTCTTCCTGTCTGTCTCCCTTTTCTTCTCTCCTGCCATCCTGTCCTTTGTTCTCTCTTCTTTTCTTCTCTTGTGTGTCTCTCACGGTCTTCTCTTTTCTTCTCTCCTGTCTCTCTTTTCTCTCCTGTCCCTCTCTTATGGTCTACTCTCCTTTTACTTCATTCTCACACACTCACTCAGTCTGTCTTTTTTTTTTTTTTTCTTTTTTCTCTCCTCACTATCCTCTGTCTCTCTCACTATCCTCTGTCTCTCTCACTATCCTCTGTCTCTCTCACTATCCTCTGTCTCTCTCACTATCCTCTGTCCTCCTCACTTTCCTCTGTCTCTCTCACTATCCTCTGTCTCTCTCACTATCCTCTGTCTCTCTCACTATCCTCTGTCTCTCTCACTATCCTCTGTCTCTCTCACTATCCTCTGTCTCTCTCACTATCCTCTGTCTCTCTCACTATCCTCTGTCTCTACCCCTCTCCCTCACACGATTGGATAAGTGTGTGCCCAGGATTACAAGTAGTAGGAGAAACCAGTATTGAGGAGGACATCATGTGTGAGGTAATTAATCAGATAAACATCTGGCGACATGGTGGCTCAGTGAGTAGCATTTGTGCCTCAGCGTTTGTCATGAGTTTGATTCCCAGACTAGGCCTTATCTGTGTCTGTCGGTTTCCTCCGGGTGCTTTGGTTTTCTCCCACACCAAAAAAACATACTGGTAGGTTAAATGGGTGCATAATAATTAAAATTAACCCGTGTTTGTGTGTGTGTGTGTGTACATGTCAGGGACCTTAGTATGTAGGTCTATAAGGACGGGGACTTGATATGAATGCCTAATGTTTTCTGTAAAGCACTGCTGACAATTTGTGGTGCTTTGTAAACAAGCATTCATCATAATCTATGGACATGGAAATGTAGATGTCATTTTTCAAAATGGCCACAAGATGGCGCTGACGTATTAGCATTGAGTTAAGTAATAATAGCTTTTTGTCTTTTGGCCACTGCTTGGGTCCCAGGAATAGTCTGGTTACCTTATTTAACAAGTGAGGCGCCAAGGTGGATTCAGAGTGCCATTTTATCGCAAATTGCAGTTAAAACAGTTGAAAAATGATTGCAATGATGGCTGATTTTCAGCCATATACATATTTTTAGGAAGGCCGCCTGGTTCTGGTTGATGTAATGTCATCATTAGTACAGTGATCATACTTGCACCAGGGGGGGGGGGGGAAATTGAGTAAACCTTTCGCCGCTGCATTGATTTCAGTATAATAAAAATCTAACTGCGCTCTGGAATCCTCTGAACACGAAGGATCTACAACCCCTGATAAATACAGCATCCAACTTCCAAAACTATAAAAGAAAACACTGCGGGATAGGATCTACACCCTTCTTATGTAATAAAACAAGGGCCGTCAGCTGACCTGACCAATAATGTAAAAGCTTAACTTATATGAAATTCCTTTTTGCAGCCCCATTGTAGTCTATTTAAATCTCTTTCAAAGTTTACTTTCCGGGAATACAAACGAAGCAAAAGAGGATTAGAGTCAATCAAAAATATTCTTAAGTAATACCACTGAGCTAAAAATGGGGCAGTGCAGTAGATTAGTGACTGAGGTCATGAGTTTGTTTCCCGGACTAGGCCTTAATCTGTGTGGAGCTTGTATGCTCTCCTTGGATTCCTCCCACACACTAAAAATATACTGGCAGGTTAACTGCTGCTGACTAAATAAACACTAGTCTGTGTGCAGGCATGTGTGTATTAGAGAACTAAGAATGTAGTTTCAATGGGACAGGGACTGTCACAGGGGCGATTTAAGAAGTGAGGGCATCCTTGTGCAGGATTTGTACATGGGTCCCCCCAATCACCTAAGGCCTTCACCCCAACCCCCTGCAGCACCCCTGAGCCAATGATCATAATTACTAAGATGCAGATGATTTCTGTCTGACACGCATTTCGAGACTGAAGTCTCTTTCTCACCTAACGCGTTAACAGAGCACACCAGGGACTTGTTTCCTGCCAGGGGTCATCCACATCTCGGCAAGCCGACTCATCACATCTAACACACCCAGGATGATGCACTAAACTTCGGTTGCACAAATCATTTACTTTTACAATATCTCCAGTATAGGAATTTGTTTTTATTTACATTTATCTTGTTTTTTATGTAAATTATTGTGATATTAGTAAAAAAAAATATTTTTAGTTGACTAATCTTCATTGGTGCACTCTCCTTCCGCTTCAGCGCTGTACCTATAAAATGGCATACCACGAGAACGCCCGCCAGATGGGTCTCCATTCAGGCCAAACATAAGCACAATGGCTCAGTGAGTAGCACTGTGTCTCATGGCACTGTGGTCATGAATTGGATTCCTTATCTGAGTGGAGTTTGTATGTTCTCCCTGTGTCGGTGTGGGTTTCCTCCGGGTGCTCCGATTTCCTCCCACATGCCAAAATCATACTGGTAGGTTAATTGTCTGCTGAATAAATTAACCCTAGTGTGTGGATATACCGTATTTTTCGCTCCATAAGAGGAGAATAGGAAAAAAAAATATTTTTTTTTAATGAATTGTGCCCCCTGCAGCCAGCATTCATAGTACCTCAGACAAGCCCAGCCGTCGCTCCCCCCCTAGTGTCCAGCTCCCCCCCTAGTAGTCCCATCATCTGTCCAGCTACCTCCCTAGTAGTCCCATCATCAGTCCAGCTCCCCCCCCTAGTAGTCCCATCATCTGTCCAGCTCCCCCCAGTATTTAATTCAAGTGCCCAGCTCCCCCAACTCTTCCTTTCTTACCTTTGCGGCGTTCCCTCGCTCCTTCCTCCGCGCTGCGTCCGGCGCCAAATGCAAAATGCTGCGAGATCAGACGCAGGATTTCGCACGTCGGC
>WWET01001123.1:19479-37036 GCA_011038615.1 Limnodynastes dumerilii | reverse complement strand
ACGCCGCTACTATGGACGCCCGATCGTAGATCGGGCGTTTCCATAGTAACGCCGCCCAACATCTGCCCGGCGCATGCGCATTAGCGCTACGGCCGCCGTAATAGCGACGGCGGCCGTAGCTCAGGATCAGGCCCTAAGAGAGAACGCTGCCAGTTCCTCTGTTGGAATGTCTTTCCTCTTCCACCTTAATGTCTTGGAATGCCTTACGATCGGGATTTTGCAACTTAGGCAAAGAAGAAAAAAAAGAAGCAGCAACAATTCGGAATTGTGCATCTGGCTTTCAATGTTCTAATGCAAATATTTATCACATATCACATCGATGACCAATTGGAGTTTACGGTTTTGGAGGCAGTTTTACTAAATCTTAAAAGGGTGTATGTAAGAATTGCCCATAGCAACCCATTATAGACTCTCCAGCATAACCCATTCCACCTGGAAAAAATGCTCTGTTTCCGAGCTTCCAGCAATCAGCTGCTATGGTAACCACCTGTGCAGAAGAGAAAAATATTTTATAATCAGGGTTGCCGACTCTCCCGGAATGTCCGGGAGACTCCCGAAATTCAGGCAGTTCTTCCAGTATCCCGGGAGAGCCGGCAAATCTCCCGCAAGGGACTTGAGGTCCATGGTTTCATGGAAATCACAGCCTCAAGTCCTACCCGCCTGCCTGGTATCCTAGTGTTGCTAAGGACAGGGGTAATCAATAACCAAGGGGCAGGGCTTAATGACATTATTTGCATAAATCACACCATTAGGCCCCACCCCCTGCATGCATCTATGGCTGTCCTTCAGGATCTCCCGGAGTGAATCTATAAAAAATCGGCAACCCTGTAGTTAATTCATTAAAATCAAGTGAGTGACACTTGGAAGCTCAGGAGCGGAGTATTGTGTATTTGATGGAATAGGTCATGTTGTGAAGGTTCTGCAAGTACATCCATAAAAGTACTAACATGACCACTCCAATAGTTATTCGTCATATAGAGCCATGCTCACTGGGAATCTGGATATGCAAATTACACGCGTGAAACAACGATGAAACAGGTGTTTAGTTGCAACATGTTCCTTTTGCAAAATCACATTTGATTTGGCAGAGATTTATATCCCAAAGCAAATATTGCCAATGTGTTTGTGTGGCTTAGTTTTTGCTGAAATACTGAATGGCTCGTCATTAGAATGGCATCATCACTCTTAATTAATGAGCTGCTTGCTTTACGAAGTTATAACATGGATTATTTATATGTATCTTTTATAGATGGATAACATGTTATTACAGGTGAAAAGGTGGAAATCCCATATAATCCTTGTGGTTTTAAAGTACGGAAAGTATTTAGAAAACAGATGATTAGAAAAAGTATTGGAAAAGACCTAGAATAATGCAATCCAATAAGAAGCGACAAAGAGGTGAGATCCGAATAGCACGTCACTTGATAGGTTGCCAACTTTTGCAAATGATTATTGGAGATTATGATAGCACTATCAAGGCACTGCACCAAAGGGGGGTGTCCTATACATCCAAATGGGTGTGTCCTGTGTATAGCTCCACCCATGGCTGTGTCTAACACTGGCGGGAAAACGATTTCTCAATAAAAATGGCGGCATCGGTATTTATTGATAGTTAAATTATCAGTGAATAAATACTTTCAGTATTATTGTGAAGACTGTGAGTAGGATCCACTGACTTCATCATCTTTATAGAAAAATAGGTGACATGGCAGCTGATAAAAAAATAGACCAAATTTTATTTTTCATTTCTGTCTCCATTATTGAAGTCATGTTGTGTTAGATAAGTTCCAGTCTTTGATTATATCTTGGTCTCCATGAAAATGGCCGCCTCCATAGGCCTCACTGCAGGACAATAGAACACAATTTCTATCATCATGCCGCGGTGACTTCTAAAACTGAATCAATTTCAGATAGATTGCCAGCACTTCAGTTAGTCCAGGAGATCGCTCACTCTTCAGAGAGTCTCCCATATATTCAGGGAGAGTTAGCAACCATAATTAAAATAGTTTGTGACACAGTTGTGATATCAAGCGGACATTAGACCTGGCCACATGCAATCGCATCCCATACAGAGAACAGCAGTTTGTTGGAATTCAGATTGGTTATGACCGATTTTCACTTATCTTTTCCATTGTACATTTGTTTGCTTTTATTGTTTGCTTTTATTGTTTGTTTTTATTGTTTGCTTCTATTGTTTGTTTTTGAGTTTGATGGAAATGGATATTTAATTGAACAACAGTATTCACACTAAGAAAGAAAATCAACACAACATATCAGTAATGCCGCAATTAAATAACCAGTGAATTTCACAATCAAATATTTATTAAAGCACAAAGAATTTCAAACAACTCGCAGAAATTCTGAAGTAGGAGATCTCAAATGTATATCTTAAGATACCATTATAATTTGACCGAGCACATAAGAAGAGCAGTGAAATATCTGTAGTTCAGGATCGTTGTCCTAACAATGGGGCTTAATCCATAATTCGCAATGCGAGCCTTCACAGTGCAGACTCGCAATGGTCCCAAATGACCATCCGATTGCAGTAGCCAACTGCTTCAAGGGGCAGTCTATTTAAATTGCTGGCACTGTTCAAACGATGCCAGAACAACCTGTATCCAGTATACTTCTCCTGTGAGATTGTCTGCAACTCATATTGCCTCCAGACTGCAACAGCCATTGTTTCTAATCTTCAAATCTTCCGTCTCCGGTGACCCTGGGGTTCCACATCCTTGCTCTATTTCATATAAAAGTTATCCAGATTCCCATTCCTGCCCTGTTAGTCCATGAACAGATCTTACTTAAAACCACCCAGCTTCCAGTTCAGTCCTATCCATACCGCAGGCTTAAGGGAACCCAGAACAGAAACCCAATCCAGTCATCCCGTGACACCCTGGGCTACTGCCAAACATGCCTGCTTTCCCATAGGCCAACCCGTTCTGATGGACAGCTGCTTGCTACCACTGGATCTAAGCCCGCCTGATCAACAGTGATTTCACTCGACTGTTATGTCTGCTCGACACTTCCGATTCACCATGACATGGATAGGTGAGTACTATACTATATGTTTTGGTTAGGCTGCAATTAGGGTTGGACTGTGGTTAGGGTTAGGATTAGATTGCAGTTAGGGTTATTTAGGTTTAGACTGCGGGTTGGGTTAGGGTTTTGTCTGTGGTTAGGGTTAGGCTGCGATTAGGGTTAGGATTAGACTGCAGTTAGGGTTAGGCTGTGATTACAGTAAGGATTAGGCTGCAGGTTGCGTTAGGTACAGACTGTGAATTGGGTTAGGGTTAAACTGTGGCTAGGGTTAGGCTGCAGTTAGGGTTAGGCTGCGGGTTGCATTATGTATAGACTGTGGGTTGGGTTAGGGTTAGACAGTGGTTAGGGTTAGGATAAGGGTTAGGCAAAGAAACAAAAGAGTGCAATATAATTGCACTCCTAATGAAACCTATTACACAGTGCACAACCTTACTTGCACAGACAGAATCAAATGAAATTTAAGACATTACATTTTAATTGGTCAAATGTTGAAAAATATATAGTAAAAAAAAAAGAGTGAATTTTTCAATACAAAGGCAAACAGTACATATTCTAATCATGCACCATACACATCCAACTGACATATGCAGTAAAGTATATCAAATATAATTCAAGAATTTCGGAATAAACACAGCCTATCGAACTGGGGAGACAAAACAACTGACCCTAGGGAAACAACTAGTGGTCTCACGGCTGACGCTTCACACTTCCGTGCGGTAAATGTCCCTCCCTCTCTAGCTGCAAAAATCGATGTGTATTGGGCTCCATAGAAGGTGCAAGTTACTGTGCCAGAATGATTGGGGATCCACCCGTGCACACAGTCATACAAATCTCCATTGTACTCACAGACAAGCCGACGCGCGTTTCACCCACATTCGGCTTTTTCCAAGGCGGGGGTTTAGACTGCAGTTAGGGTCAGGCTATGGTTAGGGTTAATTTGCCGTACTTGCCTTGGGATCCAGAGTCACAGCTGAATGCACGCCATTGCGCCCTCTATAGGTCAGCAATTATTAGCGTTTAGAATTATGGAACACAGGATGCACAAGAAGAACGACTAAGTAGAACGTAACCTCATAGTGCTTGAATGTTATGTGCCCATACACAAAAGGCTGCATGTTTGTACGAATCCAAAGCCATTCTAAGACACATCAGATTCGCTCTTAAAAAAATCCATTATTTGCAGGGTGTACTTTTAAACTGTGTCCTTTTGTGTTTCACCCTCAAGCTTGCCCCCAAAATAAAGGTCACTTGAAAAATTTGACCTTACTTTTTTTTATATTACAATAAGTGTTTTTAAAGATCAGGGGTTAGATGTACTAAGCTGCGGGTTTGGAAAAATGGAGATGTTGCCCATAGCAACCAATCAGATTCTAGCTCTCACTTTCTTTTTACACACTAGAGAATGTCAGCTAGAATCTGATTGGTTGCTATGGACAACATCTCCAAACCCGCAGCTTAGTAAATCTGGCCCCAGGTATTTAACCTTATCCAAGTTCTTCCGACATTACTGTATTCCAGAAAATAGTTGGGATATTTAAGCACAATTACACAATTATCACCATATAAAGAATCTTCTCAGCACAGATGGAACATGCAAATTACAGGTGTTACACAAATGCAATATGTATTTAGTTGCAACATGTTCTTTTTGCAAAAAACATTTGGTTTGGCAAAAGAATTTAACTAATTTCCAATTCAGTCTCTTTCCAGTGTAAATATTGCTGAGACATGTGTGTGTGCTGGTTAGTCATTAGGGTTACACCATTACTTGTAATGTGTGGCACTTGCTTAATACTCTTTAAAGATTAGCTTTGTCTGAGTTTATTAATGAATCTAGGCTAGCTTATTTAGATGGAGTTTTATAAACAATTCCGGTTAAATAGCTGGGGGATTTTCCGGTGGCCATGAAGCTGGCTCTTCCGCGGAACATGAGAATTCCCAACACCTTCCATGTCTCACTGCTCAAGCCGGTACGTTCTTCCAGGAGATTCCACTCTACTCCAGTTTCCCGACCTCCTCCTGTTATCATTCAAGGACAAGAGGAATTCATCGTTGAATCCATCCTCGATTCCAAAAGAGTTCAGGGCCAAGTTCAGTATCTTATACATTGGAAGGGCTACGGTCCGGAAGAACGACAGTGGATCTCAGCACGGAATCTTCATGCCGACAAATTGGTCAGGGAATTCCATTCCAGATTTCCAAACAAGCCGGCCCCTAGGGGTATCTTAACCCCTCGTCAAGGGGGGGGTACTGTTACGATCGGGACTCTCTGCTTACCTCTCTCCTCTCCACACGTCCCGTCCACTGCCCTGCTCAGTTGCTCCTCTCCACCGCCGACATGCTGCCTCGCAGCATGTAAACAAAGCCACGTGGAGGTGACGTCATCATCCCCTCCAGGCGCGCGCTCCGTCAGCTGTTTTGAGACTGAGTCCCGGCGCATAGTCTCTTCCTCCTCCAGCGCGTCGGCTGCTAACCTATTAGAGGCTAGCAGCTCCTATTTAATCTCTCCCTGTTTCTCCAGCCAGCGCTGGTTATAGAATCTGATTCAGTATCTGTGCCTGCCTGTTCTTTCTGCTCTTCTTGTTCTTGCTTCTCTCTTTTGATTACTGAGTGTCCTCCGTTGTCCTTGCCCTGAACCTTGTCTACTTACCTAGTGTTTACATCTCCTCCTCTCCACCTCAGTGTTATATTCCAGTGTCGTTATCCTCTCCTTCCCTGAGTGCCTGTTTTCTGTGCCCCTGTGGGGTAGCTGTGTGAGTGCTGTGTGTATGTGTGTGAGTAAGTCCCAGTGAGTCCGTTTGTCCTGTTAGTTTTGTCTCTCCCCTACGTCGGCGTCTTGTTTAGTGTTCTTTGTTGTTAGTCACGGTCCAGTCTCTTCTGGTTCCACTGTTGCTAGATCCCTCTTTGTCTTATCCATATCCCGCTACCCTGTTTTCACTCTTCCGGGCCTACTCTATAGGGTGTAACCTGACGGATACCTACCTGCTCCAGACTATCCCCACCTTCAGGGGCCCTAGCGAACACTCGGGCCGACTTCAGGCTCTACTAACTGGTGAGTACCCGGCTTCCTTGTCTCCTCTCTACGGCCACCCCGGTACTTGTCCAGGTAGTCCCGGTGGTGCCGTAACACTGCCCTCATGTTCTACTACATCTCTTCCTTTGAATAATATCACCCCCCTCCTGTATCCGGTTACACCCCTTTATATATGTGAATGCTGCTATCATATCACCTCAGCAGATTCTAATGTAGTGTAAGCATGATTTAGCATGTTTTGGCTTTAAATTGCAGTTGCCACACTCTTGGCCCATCCTCCAGTCTACTTAGATCAGCCCTCATTCTCTTTATCCCTCCTGTTGTGTCTACCCTGCTACATATTTTTGTGTTATCTGCAAAAAGCCATATTTTCCACTCAATACCTCAGGCAATATCACCTATAAAGATATTAAATAGCACTGGTCCAAGTACAGTTCCCTGATCCACTGGTTACCTTACCATCCCCACAAGTTATTCTATTTACTACAACCTTCTAATGTCTATGCTGTAACAGAGATTTTATCCACGCAACTACCTTTCATTTTAATCCGATATTTTCCATCTAATGTCTGCAATCAGTCTGCAATGTGGCAGTGTCAAAAGCCTTACTGAAGTCTAGATAAACTGGATAAGTCAAGAAGATTTATCTGACATGATATTTCATATTCCACACCTTTCAAGGGAATCAATGCTGCTTGGGATCCTTCCAGTGTTTTCAGTATAGTCATTTCCTTAATACCGATAAAAGGCTCACTGGTCGATAGTTGGCAAATATTCCACTACTGACTGGTTGAATATTTTTTAAACACCCCTCTAAGCTCATTTAATATCCTAGGATGTATCCCATCTGGCACCATTGATTTGTCCACTTTCAACATTGAGAGTTTTTTTAGACATGTTACATGAAATGACTCATACTTACGCCCTGAAAATTACATAGCAGCGAATGGCATGGGTTTGGAAGTCTGGATCGATAATCAGAGCAAGGGTACGCCTATATTTTACGTGCCTACTTGCAATTTCAACCCCGCCTCTCTGTCAGAAGGTTTCAGACGTGTCATTCCTTTTAAGTCAGGATAGTTTGCAATGCACTCTAATCGGGAAGCATATATGTGTCTATACGGAGAATAATCAGATATAAAAAATAAGGAATAATCGGATCTTAGGATATGACCCTTAGATATTTAAATAACCTGTATTTTTTTGTGTGTGTTCCAGTTACAGATGATAGAATCAGGTCAAACCATGGGACTGATCCAGACTTAATGACAGCTAATTTACGCATGCAGGATGCATAAATCTGCGCATCACGGTAAATGTTACGCATCTTGACTCTATATATTAAGACCATATTAAGACTCTATATATATGGACCATATTCAGAATTAAGAACGACTGGTAATTTACGCACGCAAAATGCATAAGTGTGGCGATTTCTATTTAGTGCGCATGTGCAGAAGTTACGAAGTGTAATTGGAATGATGAGTAAGTAAATTCCGTACGTCAAAAAATGCATGCGAACATAAAAAGTCGGACAGATTAGTAATAAGTAGGCGTCAGTCGGAATGTAAATAGCAAAAAATGGGTGTGGTACTGTAGTAGATGTGTGGTCGTATTTGCGATCGCTTCACTTCCGTCACATATACGTGCGCTAACAATAAGGTTGCTTTCTCAACACGGAAGTGTTCCAAAAATCGTTACCTTTGCTACATGTACTTATTTTGTATTAGCGTACGGATCTATGACGAACGTACTGAAAAAGCTTCAATCTGAATCCGGTCCTCTGATCGTACGCATCTTGTGCATAACTCCCTACGCAAGCCGATTATACGCATTGTGGGCGGAGAGAGGCATTTAAATCGTACAGTATGGGCGGGGTTAAGCATTTACGTACGACAAGGTGATGTGTATGACCAGAGATTCGTAAAGAAGAGTTAAGCCAGGGTTCTATACACGTAAGTCCGCTATGTTACATGCATGCAAGGGGAGGGCATTATCCTCAGTAGTGCGTAACTTAGGTATGCTTGCGTGTGTAAAATGCCCTTAAGTCTGGATAAGGCCCCCGGTTGCTAATAGAGGGGTGCACGTTATTGAACACAAATACTGGATAACATTGGCGCCGGATCCAGAACTACGTCCGTCTTCCATATACGCAATCTACGTATCGAAACGATACGCAGATTACGTACAATAGCTACTACGCATGCGCAGTGGCTATTGTTCAGTGAATTACGTCCGTCTATGGAAGACTGACGTAGTTCTGGATCTACCCTATTATTTTTTTCCTCTAGTGTGTCTTTAGTTGAGCTACAAAAAAAAATCAACTGTCATCACCTCATTCTCTGGACCGTATTCAGATCTCCTCCACCACTGTGGTCAGAGAAACAGGTCCATTTCTGGATCCCAACTGTGTCCAGAAATCCATACGGGCTAGAGGAGACCACTCTCCTTGCTCATAAAGGATTTCCATTGGGTGATCCCCTACTTTAAGAGGCCAGCTGTTACGGTACTATTAGCGTGTCTCCTTTACCCACAGAGAGGAAGCGCTTCCGCTCTGTGAATGATCCCTCCCCGCGGTATCCAAGGATCCATTCTGGAAAACCGGTGCCCGCACCTGTGCTGCGCTCCTAAAGGGGGGCATTTTATTATCTTCATCGTGTTTATGCCATGGGGCAGAGTCGCTCTTGTTTGGGATCCACAGCCTGAAGCTGCTTTGTGTTTCTCATTATGAAGTCATAAATTAAAGAGCAGCCAATCAGAGGGCACTAATAAGAAAAAGTCATCGATCATGGAATTAGGAAATTGAAATAAACAAAGGGACAAAACCCGTTCTTCTGGTCATTGCCTCATCGATGTCACGCCCTTTTATACTTTAGCTATATTTTGGAATAACTGGCTTTTGCCCAAGTCTACCTAGCCCAGGTAATTGTGCAGTGCTGAAGGGCATCATTGTCCTGGTAACTTCAGTGATGAAATAACTGCAGGATGGTCAGGACACTTTGACAAATAGACAACAGGAAAGATCCAACAAGGGCGGACACACAACATGCATCAACATGACAGCACAAGTGTAGCCATCCATTCTGATCATTGGAATTTACAATGGTTTCAGTCTTTCTACTAACTCTATCCACGGGTAGGAGGGGGCCACTTGCTGGTGAGGTCCCAGGCCAGGGGACAGGGGGTAAAAGGGTGGAAAGTCTGTACCAGGCCTGATCTTCTGAGTGGCCCATTGCAGTCCTGAATTCACCTAGCTCTGAGCTCCTATTTTCTGGCAATACGCATGTGCACCAGATGTTCCGCAATTAAATGCCTTGCATGCAGAACTCAGTTCCGTACAATAGCAGTTCTGTACGGAGGGGACAGGGGATTGGGGGTGTTACCAGACATCTGCATGACAAATCCCTATTCGGGGGCGGGAACAGACATGCAGATGAAGGTAAGTGGGCGGTGGTAGGCAGATCCAGATGGATCAGCGTTAGTACAGATCCATGCAGAGAATTTAAGGTAGGGTTCTGGACATGCGTTCACTCCCCTCTCACTGGCGAACTTATAGACCTCGCTCCTACCTAAACTTTTACGACTAGGTCTGTGGCCACACGGCTGCAGACCTAGACGTAACGGGGCTTTCCCCGCCCAGGGCCCTTCATGTACATGACATATATGGAGGGGATAGAGCCATCGAAAGTGAAGGGTCTGCCCCTTCATCGTAACTCCTAATGTACGCACCATCGGAGTAAATATGAACGAAAGGGCGGGGGCATCAATACGACACCCGTAATTACGCTTTGGGGGCGGAGAGAGGCATTTAAACTGGACACTATGGGCTGGGTTTGGCCGTCACGTATGTAAATCAGTACCTATGCTAGGAAAAGTTAAGGTAGGGTTTGGACAACGTAAAACGACCAAAGTCCGTACAAGTGAAGGAAGTGCATAGAAATGATGCTAGTGTAAACACGCTATGGTTTTAGCGTAAACACGCTACGGTTTCTAACATAACAAGCACTTAGGTCTGGATCTACCCCAATCTTATTATTTGTGAGTATTAAACTTTGGCCCGTATTTAGAGTACCAGACGTATAACATATACGTCCAATGTTTAGCGATTTTTACTACTGCGCATGCGTAGTAATTTTTTTACGTAATCTACATATCTTTTTCTTATGTAGGTTGCGTAAATGTGGTATTTCAGACAGATACATAGTTTACGTTAAAAAATGACGCATGCGCAGTAGTAAAAATCGCTAAACACAGGACGTATATGTTATACGTCCAGTACTCTGAATACGGGCCTTTGTCCCATTCTATTTTTGTTGGACGCGTTTTGTTTACTAGGTTTAAGGACTCCTATAAACATTCCCTCATCACTTCAATAAGGGAAAAACGCTTCACTGAACCTTAACCCACGTGGACTATTATCAGTCTTGATCTCCTTATATGCATTTTGTGTCACTGGGCCTGAACTTGTGAGGTGGTGATCAGCGCCTCTTTCAGATCCATTTCTCTTTCTTGGTATTTGCTTTTTGGAGGTGTAGACCCTCCAGGATCTATACGTGAAGTAGGCGGGGGGGAGTATTTAAAGTGTACAGTATGGGCGTGCTAAGCTGCGTACGTTCGCGTAGTCTGTACGCCCGTTAGCGGACATCAGTACGTAGGATAGGAAAAGTTAAGGTAGGGTTTGGACAACGTAAAACGACCAAAGTCCGTACAAGTGAGGGGAGTGCATAGAAATGATGCTAGCGTAAACACGCTACGGTTTTAGCGAAAATACGCTAGTCATTTTTTAACGTAATCTACGTATCTTTGTTGCGTAAATGTGGTATTTCAGACCGATACATAGTTTACGTTAAAAAATGACTACGCATGCGTAGTAGTAAAAATCGCTAAACACGGGACGTATATATTATACGTCCGGTACTCTGAATATGGGCCTTTGTCCCATTCTATTTTTGTTGGACACGTTTTGTTTACTAGGTTTAAGGACTCCTATAAACATTCCCTCATCACTTCAATAAGGGAAAAACGCTTCACTGAACCTTAACCCACGTGAACTATTATCAGTCTTGATCTCCTTATATGCATTTTGTGTCACTGTTATCACACTTGTGAGGTGGTGATCAGCGCCTCTTTCAGATCCATTTCTCTTTCTTGGTATTTGCTTTTTGGAGGTGTAGACCCTCCAGGATCTAAGAGAGGCAGCAGATCTTTAACTCAGTCTCTCCTCACCTACTTTGAATGATAGCATTGTGTTTGCAGTGGGTAATACAAATACATGGGATTGGGAATAGGTTGTGGATGGTCAGCAACCTGGGCTTAGACATGACCTGGGTCCGGTTTTGATGTAAACAAGGCTTTTCTCGGCTGTGCGTTAGCCTTGGTACGATTTTACTGTACATTGACTTCATGCCTCTTCCGCTTCCCTCCCATAATCTGCCTCTCAGAACATAAACTGCCGCAGCTGGAGTTGCGGTGAGATCTGAATGGGGTGTGATTGCATGCTGTTCGGCTCTGAGCATGTGCACTGGAAAAATCCCGGCGAGATACGTCACGCCAGCTTGGGTACGCTCACCTCTGGATTGGGTCCAATGGGTTCAACAATTGCTCCCAGATTACTTAAATGAACCCAAAATCCAAAACTCTGGGATATTTTTACCCCATGATCAACAACAATAATATTAATTCAAATCTAAAACTAGTTTTGTCTCCTTATGAGCCACCCTCAGACCGCTCCTATGACTAAAAGTAGAAACAAGATTAGTAATGCATGCAAATTGCTGACCTTAAAAGTAACTAGTTATAAAATTGCTTATAAACACAATAAAGTATGCACAATTTATGCATGCATTGCCTACGCATATAAAAGATGCATCCAAAAGGTACAGGTCAGGTTTGGCGAATTTTTGATAAAACACATCTGTAGAATAGGTTAACCCCAAGTTTACTTAGCCAAATGAACTACAGTTCAAAAATTCCCATGTACATCTTTTATTAAAGGGGGGCAAACTTGTAGCCCATGGCTGTGCCCTATTGTCAGGAGCTTCTCAGGCTTCAGCTATTCTCTAGCTTGTTTTTCACCTATGTTTACATTCTTCCAATCATGCGATCTCCCTTCTTTATGTTCCATTTCCTGGTTCTGCTGATCACATGACCAATATTTATCATTTCCTTGGTCTTTTGATCATGTGACTGTCAGTCACTATTTAAACCCTGTTTATGCTGCATTGGAAACATCTTTGAACATTGTAATCGACAAATACAAATAATATGGTAAAGTACAAAGATATTGAACTATATCAGTTATGATATATACCCCAGAGTTAATTTATTATTTACTTATTAATTAACAGATTTTTATATAACACTATCGGATTACACAGTGCTTTACAGAGAATATTTCACATTTACAGTCCCTGTCCCTATTGGTGCTACATACTAAGGTCTCTAACACATATATACATCCACACACACACAAAGGTTAATTTAGTTGGCAATTAACTTTACCAGTATGTTTTTTTTGGGGGGAGGAAACCGGAGCACCCAGAGGAAACCCACACAGACACAGGAAGAACATACAGACTCCACACAGATAAGGCCTAGTCCTGGAATCAAACTCATGACCTCAGTGCTGTGAGACACAAGTGCTACTCATTGAGCCACATTGCGTATCCCTAAATATTATTGGACTCATCTACACTACTCGCTATTTGTTTGTTATCCCTTATACCACTAGACCCTTAAAGACCCTTACATTAAAATTATGCCACCCATTATACTGGTGTATCAATCTCAAGGGCTTCTCTTCCCCTGGAAAATGCTTCCCTCCTGTAAATTGTTAAGTACCAGTAACAGGATCGAAATCTTCTCTTCCACCCCTCCAAGCGAAAATGTACATCTGGTCCTGTCCCCTTCCTCCCACTAAGTTATGACAATGACCTGACCTGTAACATCTGTTTTCTTAACACCCGGAATTCCATTGACGTTACTTCTTTCAATTCTTTTGCACAAATTATAGCTTCAAATATAAATAAAAGAAAATTTTCAAAATAAGCTGCAATTAAAATAAATGTTATATTGGGGTCAGCTCAATTTGTATTATATGACAGGACCCTCTATTAATATTTCATTTGCCTATCTTGAGTGAATGGCTTTGGTCTCTTATTCCTCTTGCTCTTGAATACTTTCAGCATTTTAAAACGCAATCTTTGCAGGAGGATTTCCTGTATTAACTTCAGTTCAGGTAATCTGCCATTGTTTAATTGTTTAGGATTCAATCTTTCACCATCCGTATTGTGTTGGTAAATCCTGTGTAAAGAACAAATCTTTTGATGACCTAAATTATTATTAGAAGTTCATAAAGAGAATCTGTGTTGTCTGCAAAGATCATCAGTCTAATTGTACCCTCTAATATATCACCATTTCTTTTCTTACAATTCCTATGTGTTCCTGCCCTTAATATCGGTCGGGATTCACAGTTATGTAGTTTTAGTCTTACATACGTTGTTTTAAGAATTGAGCTACTACGCATGCATAGCAGCTTATATTTACGTACCATTTCTGTACATAGATTGTTTAAGCGCGGTTTCATGTATATAAAATCTCTCTCTTATCAGACCTGGGGCAGACCCTGGTGACACCAAAAAAGAATAATAATAATAATCAATCATAATAATAATAATAATAATTAATAATCAATCATAATGCATAATAATAATAATAATAATAATCATCATCATCATCAATCATAATAATAATAATAATAATAATAAGAAGAAGAAGTTTGATGCAATAAGATCTGCATGTAAAAGATACAGAGGGATCTGTGGGTTCTAATGCACTATGTAGACTATGCACTATCTCTGTATTTGCACTGTAACAACTCCCAACAATCTGAGCTACTGAGAAATTCTCGTAATTATGAAGGGAACAGATACTAACTTTGATCCCGTGATTGGTTCACTTGTGGCCTGTTTTCAGTAAGGAGCTTCACAATGCAACACAACTGTGGTGTCATTATTGTGTAAAGCTGAGTACACACCTATGCAATTATCAGTCCGATCATACAATTCACAAATGAGTGTGGGTCCCCGTTGTGAACGGCCCTATTTCGATAGGGCCATTCACTCCCAGTCAGTTCTGAACTGGCTGGGATATCAATTGCTTACGCCTTGATGAGGCATAGCAATCGATCCCCGGAGCACCAAACACGGTGCTCTGAAAGGTAAGCAAAACCACTCCCTAACCCTAACGCCCACCCGCAGCCTAACCCCAAGTCTCCCCCCTCCCAGTCTAACCCTAAATCCCCCCCATCCGCAGCCTAACCCTAAGTCTCCCCCTCGTAGCCTAACCCTAAGTCTCCGGCGACAGCACTTCTGATAATGAATGGGTGAGTATGCTGATCGCATACTCACCCATTTATAAAAGAAATTCTGACAGGATGTCATTTAAAACAGGAAACATCGATACATGCAAATGAACATCGAACACGGGAACTGCATAACACCAGCTCAGTACCGAAGTTTTGGAATGTTATATCCAGTGCCCGAAAGCACATACATCAAAGACTAACTAATATAGCTATCTATGGATAGAGGGGGGGAAGGGGGAAGGTGAAGGGAAGGGAAAAGAAGAGGGGGGGGGGTCGTCGCCTGACTCAACCTTGGGAAGGAAGGAGGAAATCCAAGAAGCCCTAGGAGGCATGGAATTCCTCAGTCTAAACTATTCTGAGGTTCACGTTGTTGGAGTAACCAGGGTGACCATATTAACAAAAATTTATCCTCTTTATCATGTAAGTAGTGGGTGATCCGTTCCATGTGGGCTACATGCCAGATTGAGTTACACAAAGCAGGCATTGGAGGGGACACAGATCTCTTCCAGAACTTAGCCACCATACACCTTGCTGCGGCCAGCACATGTCGAACTAGACTGCTGGATGGTTTATCCAGATCTTCAATGGGATGGCATAAAAGAAATACCCACGGGTCCTTGATAATTGGATGGGAGATCAATGACGAGAGCAGAGACGCCACTTCATCCCAGAAATGGGCAATTATGGGGCACGTCCACCATATATGCAAAAATGAACCCCTTTGTCCGCAGCCCCGCCAGCACTCAGGGCTCGTCCCAGCATACATCCTAGCCAGTCTGTCAGGGGTATAGTACCATCTAAAGAAAATCTTATATGCGTTTTCTTTTATACGTGTGGAGATGGAACTTCTGGCTACCTGCTCCCGTATGGTTTCCCAACTGTCTTCCTCAGGGGGGGGGCCCAGGTCCCTCTCCCATTCCCTTTCGCACACATATAAATTCTGCGATGTATCACATTCGAAATAGGGACAGCCAAAAAGCAACTTTTGGTTGTCCCTATTTCGCAATGTGAAACTTTGCAGCAGGTTTTTCCAAACCCGCAGCTTAGTAAATCTGGCCCTTTAACTCTTTTCAAAGTTTACATTGCTTACTAAATTGTTTTACTTTCCTTAATGGCATTATTGTTATTCCTTCTTTCTGGGAAGAAATGCAGGGAATGCCAATAAAAAAACCCTCAAAATACTTCTTCATCTGCACTCCTGCCAGCCTGCATGTAACTTTAACTAGATTATGCCTACATTGGTATGATCTAATGAGCCTATTACAAAATCTGACCCTGCTTAAATAAATTAAAATATTTTTGTATTTCCTGTTTATATAATTTTTTTCTTTCTTTTTTATTTGGTTGGATTTCTTTAGATTATATTTGAATGTATTTTGAATGCATGAAAGATCCAGAGATTGCATAATGGATAATGTGTGACTCAGACTTGTGCATTGTGTTGTGCAATTCCGATTTAGAGAACATTAACCTGCTCAAGGACAACATTTTAATTACAATTTTTGTGATATTTCCCAAACAAATCCACAGAAATCATAATTTAAATGCGTTTCTCTAAATAGAATGAAAAAATGATTATATTTAGTAATTTAGCTATAAATATATATTCAAACTTCAAAAAAATGTGTAATTAAAAATAACGGTTATTTTAAAACAATATCTCTGAGAAATAATATACTTGCTTAATATAAAGTATAGATTGTAAAGATATATTCTCATTAAGATGAAGGAATAGATAAAATCCTTCGTACAAGTTAAACATTCGGCATATTAATAGAAAAATAAAGGTGCAATGATAATAATCTAAAGCTGGCTACACACCTAAACGCTCACACAGGAGATATGGTGGCTCAATGGGTCTAATCCAGACTTCCACCGTTGCGCTGTGCACAGCGTTTCGGCATGCACTCCCCCTGACACTCCCCCTGTGGCCAGCGTAATTACACACTGTTACGTCGGCTGAAGGCTACCCTAACTTCAACCGTCGTAACAGTGTGTAAATACGCCAGCCATAGGATCGTAACGGCCCAAACCTGCCCTCCTTCCATAACTGTTCCGTAACTATGTAACAGTTAGGGACGACCGATCCTAAGGAACGGGTTTCCCTAATTTCGCCGGGCAACATCTGCCCAGGTATTGGCGGATCAGCAAAGCTGCCAATCTTACGCATACAGCGGCGTAACCACAGTGGCGGCCGTAGTTCAGAATCAGCCACAATGTCACCAATAATTACAAGTTCTGATGAGCGTCTGATTCCCATGTACACACTATACCAATGTACCCACAGATCTGAGATCTTCATTCCATACACACTGTACAGATATCTGTCTATGCTGCACAGGACACACTACTCATATTAATCCTGAGTTGTCGACTTTTTAAAGCTTCCCGCCGGGTTAGATGGCTGCAAGCGGCGGGGCTTATGCAAATTGTGTCATTAAGTCCTGCTCCGTCAATCACTCCTGTACTCTCTAGCGTTACATGGGATGGACAGGGCTTGATGACATCATCAAGCCCCGGCCATCCCTAGTAACGCTAGGGATTACAACAGATATGAGTAGCTGGTCGGGGCTTGCGGAAGCTTTGTCATGGGATACTGGGAGCTTTCTCATGAGATACTGGGAGAACTGCCCAAATTTTGGGAGTCGCCAACCCTGTATTAATCTAACGTCATAGCATTGGTGAACGCAATGTTTAGGAACTTTATAAAACCAAATCGATGCAACCTGTTTTATCACAACAAATCATTCAGGGTCATTCATTGCAATATCGGACCAAATGGTTGTGAATCGTAACATTACTGCATAAATAAGTGTAGCCAGCTTTACTTAGAAGAAAAAGAAGATCTATTAATAATGTCACTCTTCTATGTTTTTACATGGGAAATATCTGCAAGCACTTAATTCAAGTCCACACCCAGCATTCATTATACATATACAGGACTCACCAGTCACCAGTCACAACCTGCAGATACATTACTGCTTCAGAGGTGAAACCTTCGTATTACGCAATTTGTAGCATTTAACATGCCAACTTAACCCCTTACTCCCTGAACAGTAGCAGCAGCAGCTAATAATATGAAGCATTATTAGCTGCTGCTGCTACTGTAATACTTAAAA
>WWET01001123.1:0-10920 GCA_011038615.1 Limnodynastes dumerilii | reverse complement strand
CCCTGCAGCCTGACCCTAACCCTCCCTCCCCTACAGACTGACCCTAACCCTAATCCTCACCCCGCAGAGATAATTTACTCACCTGTTCCAGGTCCAGCGACAGCAGCAACGGAGGTGTGGCGGAAGGACGGTGGAGGGATATCGCGCATTGCGAATGTGAATGCTCAACCATTCACTAAAAAAAGTAGAAAGCATTAAGTATAGGAAAAAGGGACATCCGAAAAGTTACTTTATAAGGGGCAGACATGGAGGCTGAACAAGATAAGGGGCAGACATGGAGGCTGCCCATAATAATAAGGAGCAGACATGGAGGCTGGACATAATAATAAGGAGCAGACATGGAGGCTGGAAATAATAATAAGGGGCAGATATAGAGGCTGGACATAATAATGAGTAGACATAAAGGCTGGACATAATAATAAAGGGCAGACATAGAGGCTGGACATAATAATAAGGGGCAGACATAGAGGCTGACCATAATAAGGGGCAGATATGGAAGGACATAATAAGGGGCAGACATGGGGGCTGGACAAATAATAAAGGGGCAGACATGAAATACTGTAGAGGCACATATTTAATAATAGGGTACATATATGGAGGCTGACTTAATAAAAGGGCACTAGCAATACACACACACTTTCTCAAGACAAGTCCATTGGGCGGTACAACCACCCCCACCATGCCACAAAATATTGTCCCTCTTTCCAGTTCTCAAATGTTGGGAGGTATGTAACACTTTGTGTCAGCACATACATATAAAGGAGGTGGACTGTCCATGTGGACTTCAATATCCCATGGGGGGCCAGACCACTCACCATGTACTGTATAAGAGATCTGCATGGAGGGGGCTCCAGAATAGCAAACATACAGTAAGAGCACTATATAGGCCTTCCATACGATCAACCATTTTGCATGCAGAATATTTAAGGTATAGCATAGAAAAGTTACTATATATGGGTATTTTTATGTGTGAGCACATTTCCATGTGGGTATTTTTCTTGTGGGCATTTATGACAGTGGGGTTTTTTCCATGAGCTATTTTCATGTGAGCTTCTTCTAGTTACTATTGCACACAGATACTGACCAGCATTACTATTACATGCTATTTATACTTGTACTAGGAGACATCACCTCTCATCTCTAATACTATTATATTATTATTACATTATTACACAGATACTGACCAGCATTACTATTACACTGTTATTTATCACCTCTCATCTCTAATACTATTATATTATTATATTATTACACAGATACTGACCAGCGTTACTAGTACACTGTTATTTTGACTTGAGCTAGGAAACATCACCTTTCTTGCATTTCCGATTCATGGACCTCAAAAAGGGCAGGGCCCAACAGGACAATTTAAGCCCTGTCCCTTTTTTGACCCGCGAATTGTGACAATCCTACCGCAGGGGAAGGGGGGGCCTATTCGGCATCTATTTCTTCCCTCCAAGATCTCCTGGAGGGAAGAAATAGATGCTGAATGGGCCAAACCCTTCCCTAGCTTATTTTTCCTCCCAGCTCTGGTTGGTCTGAATCCTGGCTGTTAGGCAGCAGCTGAGAGCTATTAATTAGGTTAGCACCTGGAATGGCTTCTGTGCTAGTGTATTCCAGTTGCTTAGCAACAACCAGGAGAACAGAAAGCCAGCTAGCAGTGAGGGCTATATACAGACTGCTCAAGCAGCCAGGAGTCAAAGAGTTCGTATCACAGCAGCACGTAACATTTACTTTACCTGTCAGTGGTTTTAAAGTTTTGGTTGATCGATGTAGACACACAGACTCAGGAATAGCTGTACCTTCCAGCTTCCGTCTGAGTGATTTTACTTACGTATGTCAGGTATGAATCATAGTTCATAAATGAACTTCCTGCAATGGGAAATACCTTGGAATAAAAGAGGAAAACAATAATCAAGGAACCTCTTTGTAGCTATTCATATTCACTGGTTTGTTATTTCCATATCTGAGAGCATTCACCTTTGCTTTTAAAGTTGGAAAATATATGGTTGGCACAGAATATTGGACGTCCGTAGGTGCAGGAGACAGTGGGGGGTCGTACATGTTATAGGGGCCCTTTCACAACCAGTAACATCCAGCAAGGTCCAAAGACCCAAATGGCGGAGAAAGGAGTGGTGGGATGCAGTCCTAGAAAATGGGCCGTACGGTGAGCTAGTTCACACTAGCACTGAGGTCTGGGTAACCGCTGTTATCTTAATCAATGCACACAGTGACACTGACTGCAGCTTCTATTCTACCCCCGGCTGGATCATAAGAGCCATCCTCTAATCAGAGCTGTAGACAGAGAGTCTGCCGACCAGCACTGATCAGGGGGGGTTTATAGGTACTCAGAACACCCTCTCCTCCCTATTTGGAGCATATTCTAAGGTCAACATTAAGTACTTCAACCCATTGGCTTATTATTATTTTCCTAAAATAATCTTATTTTAATAACACAATTAAAAAAGCCATCGATTTTGTTGAAAAACGCACTCTCTAAAAATAACGACTATCATCCATTGTGATCCAACCCATTGTCATTTTGTCTCGTCACTTGGTGATACTGAGGCTTCACAGTTGATCGTTCTCCTGATGATGTGGTGTGTTTAGTCATAAACTGTCTCCTTAAACATCATATTTACATAACATTGGGATGGATACAGACTTGGAAAATGTGGGCTCTTTGTGAGCGGATCAGGTTCTGGGACTTTCCAACATCTGGGTGGGATAAGGAGCATTGCATACAGTGGCAAGGGGGATATAAATTTTACAACAAGGGCTGGTTTAGGCTCTTATGCTGTATCTGGATTCCTTGTCATCCCCATTTTTAGTGAGGACGATGTACAAAATTGGATGCTGCTGGGAACCAGCGCATAGAACTTTGTGGAATTCTACAACCTCGAACAATTTTGATGCCATTCTGAAATAAAAATACAGATCCATAAGAGCCAGGACACACTATCCATGACATCAGCGCATTCACATTGAAGCCACTAACACACAGACAGGCACCCGAGTGTCAGAGACTACTCTGAATTTTTTGACTCCAGCAGATGTCCGGTTGGCTAATGATTAGAGGGAACACCACCGACACTGTGCTGACAAAGAACCCTGACCTTCTGATGGAAGTGTCAATGCTTTCAAGTCTGGATAGAATCTGGGTAGTATAAAAAATGTCTGTAATCCAATTGAAACTTATGGAAAAAATCTGAAGTTTGGTTTGGCCCATAAATATGAAATTCAAAGACAAGGATGATGCTAATAATGGATCAGTTAGTTGTAATATGTTGTTTTTACTCCAGTGATTTAACTGACTGACAGACATTTTTTAATGATCTTTCAGTTACTCATCAAGGCCCAGATCCAGAACAACGCTTGTGAGCGAATTTACGCGTGGCGGACATGTAAAATCGCGTTTTGGTAAATACTGCGCATGCGCACCGTAGAAAATATGCTCCGTAACATAGCGTGAATGTGAACGTATGGGCCATTCACGTATGTGTCGCGTAAATCCTTACGTGTGGGCGTGCCAATTTTACGTTTGTCAAAAATACGTCTGAAATACGCTATGTAGGCGAGGGTTTGTAATTAGAGTGTACAGTATGGCCGTGCTTAGCTGCGTAAATATGTGTTGCACATACATACGTGAGCGGATGACATCGGTTACGTGGGCAAAAGTTAAGGAAGGGTTTGGAAAGCGGATCTTGGACGGCAAAAGTTAAGGTAGGGTTTGGAAAGCGTATCTTGGACAAAATACGTACATTCAAGGGGTGTGCCAAGGGGAGTGTATAGAAGGTATGCACGCGTAAATATGCTACACGAATAAACGTATTGCAAGCAGAGTTCTGGATCTACCCCCAAGTCCTATTAGATAAATAGATGAATCCAGGATGTGATGCCCGTACAATAGTTGGTGTCCCCATTATTCTGCAAAGTTGATGGAGTTTAGGTGCCATCAATCCAACAGAGATGATCAGAGAAAAGGTCTAGCTTGCAGACTGCTTAGAGTCAGGAACTAGTTAAGGCCAGTGTAGTCAGGGGTGGACTGGCCATAGAACTCACAAGGAATTTTCCAAATAGGCCGGTGATCACTGGAAGCCATGCCGCAGCTCCGTTTTTATTTGAAGAAACCTAGGATGTTGACTGTCATGGGTGGTGATAGCTAAAATGATGTCTGTATAGAATGGAGATCATTAGGATGTTGTATGTATTGAGCGGGGTGGTCACTAGGATGCTGTATGTATTGGGAGGTGGTCACTAGGATGCTGTATGTATTGACTGGTGGTCACTAGGATGCTGTATGTTTCGGGTGGTGGTCACTGGGGTGGCAGTGATTACCTGCATTGCATAGAGGTCACTATAAATCTCTTTATTGGAATGTGAAATACTTGTCAGTAAGTTCTTTATTCTGTACTAATCCAGTATACATATTTTTTGGACCACCAATAGTTGATCCTCTCCAAAAGTGTCCTCTTGAAGATTTTTTTTCCAGGGCCACTTTAAGGGGGTGATTCAGAGATGTGATTGCGAAAAGATCGCAAATATACGCACCTTAGTGCAGATCTTAGCAGGTTACAGCCCACTGCATAAACAGTCACTCCCCTTGCAAACAGCGGCAGATCTTAAAGTTAGACCACCATTGAGCAACCCTAACTCTGCGCTGTCATTTGAGATCTTAAATGAAGTAGTTGCGGTTATTTGAGATCCTAAGTGTCTGCCCGCGCCCACTTTCCCTCATCTCCCTGCCTCCCCCCGCCCATTTCCATGCAAATCCTTCAGATCTTAAACTTCCGCAGCACTTAAGATCTTAAGTGCTTGCGATCGATTCACAGGTCCGCGCTTAGCGAATTTAAGATCCTAACCTCTACGTAGACGGCGTTGCACTAACACACACACACTAACTACATAACACACTCTACTATATGTACAGAAACCCCATATTACACAGCTACCAGTATAGCACACATTACACACACACACTAACTACATAACACACTCTACTATATCTACAGAAACCCCATATTACACAGCTGCCAGTATAACACACATCACACATTACACACACACACTAACTACATAACACACTCTACTATATGTACAGAAACCCCATATTACACAGCTACCAGTATAGCACACATTACACACACACACTAACTACATAACACACTCTACTATATGTACAGAAACCCCATATTACACAGCTACCAGTATAGCACACATTACACACACACACTAACTACATAACACACTCTACTATATGTACAGAAACCCCATATTACACAGCTACCAGTATAGCACACATTACACACACACACTAACTACATAACACACTCTACTATATCTACAGAAACCCCATATTACACAGCTGCCAGTATAACACACATCACACATTACACACACACACTAACTACATAACACACTCTACTATATGTACAGAAACCCCATATTACACAGCTACCAGTATAGCACACATTACACACACACACTAACTACATAACACACTCTACTATATGTACAGAAACCCCATATTACACAGCTACCAGTATAGCACACATTACACACACACACTAACTACATAACACACTCTACTATATGTACAGAAACCCCATATTACACAGCTACCAGTATAGCACACATTACACACACACACTAACTACATAACACACTCTACTATATCTACAGAAACCCCATATTACACAGCTGCCAGTATAACACATCACACGGAGTGACTCTGACATGTGTTGTGTCCTTTCTCAAAGGTGCTGAAAACAGCTTTGAAACTATTGATCTAAAGTACGAGAACATCACCAACCCCTGGAGTCCGGGAGACTTTATCGTCCAGTCCCGTATGGAGAAGACACTAAGAAGGACTGAGAAGCAGGCCGCATTCAGATTCGGGGCCCCTGTCCCCAGGTACCTGATGTTTCAGAACCCCAACAAGAAGAACAAATGGGGCCACCAGAGGAGCTACCGAATCCAGTACAACTCCCATGGTCACAGCGTTCTGCCCCGGAACTGGGCCGAGGAGAAGGGGGTCTCGTGGTCCAGGTAAGGAATATTTTATGTGTAAATATAGAGAGATGAGCAGTTACAATGCAGAGGCATCAGCCATATTGTACATAATGCCCAGTTCCACAGCCCTGGCGAAAGGGAGGCGGGTATTTACCACGTGTCAGAATGAGTGGACATCAGTGTGTACATTGATCTGATCCTGACCTCTGGTTACAGATACAGCCTGGCAGTGACGCGGCACAGTGACTCCGAGCTCACCAGTAGCACTATCTACAATCAGGGCGACCCCTGGGAACCCGCAGTCTATTTCCAGGATTTCATAGAAGACGACCAGGACATAGTGAACTCAGTGCGTAAGATGCGGACCTGCTGAGCAGCAGAAGAAGTTGTTTTTATAATATTTATGTATATTTGAGCACTGGAGGAGCATATCTCAATACATTGTATAGGAACCAGTAAGGGGAACGCCTATCGCATGATGATTGATGATGATGATTGATGATGATTGAGGTGGGTGGCCCGTATTCAGAGATCCGTTTTTCACTAAAGTTCCGTGAGTATTTTTAGGATCGGATCAATTTTTAATCAACTGCGCATGCGTAGTAACTTGTATATGAGGATAAGAGCGGAAATGCCTAAGGGACGGACTTCTGAATCGGGCGGGGAAAAATTCGCACCAAAGTGCAATGGAAATATACGCACCAAAGGATTTGCATAGAAATGGGCGGGGGAAGCATTTAGATGATGGAAAGTGGGCGCGCTTACAGCTATAGGGCCGGAAATATACGCACCTAAGACACATAAGGTCGGAAGTGAGTGCGGTTAGTTAGGGCAAGTCAATGCAGGTCTAACTTTACGAAAATATAAATCCTTATGTTACTACTATAATCTCAAAGAATGCTCAAACATCAACAAAGGGACTGAAAATGGCAAGTAATGGTCCGTCTTAGTGTTGTGTCCAACTTGTAAATCAAATGAATGTTTTAGCTCACAGTTCTGTGGTATCGAGAGTTCCTTTTCACCCATTGGTTATATAGGGAAGGATCGCGATTCATATAACGATTGTTAGATGCGATATTCTTTCAGCATATGTCGACCAGGGTCTGTTTCTCCGTCTGTTTCTCAGCATCTGCTCCCGCTTCCTGCTGTAGCCTTGATTCCGCTATGGACATCCAAGCCTCAGTTTCAGCTAAAAGTCCTTGAAACGCGTTGGTTGACTTGCTATACCCTCTCTATATATCAGCAAGGTGGACGTCTCTACATCCTGACTTCAGAGTGTGGTTTACGATCCCAGCCGAGGATTTGTATATATGCTTTTATAGGGCATTGCAATATATGTCCCACTCCTTTTGTGAGTACCATTCTTCTATTTTATTTGGTCTGTCATATCAATAAAGAGTATTATGCCATTGGCGCTCTCTGTTTTTTTTCCTATTGCTGCTTCATAATTGGGACTACATGCACCCACGCTGAGAAACAGACGGAGAAACAGAACCTGTTCGACATATACTGAAAGAACATTGTATCTAACAATCATTATATGAATCGCGATCCTTCCCTATATAACCAACGGGTGAAAAGGGACTCTCGATACCACAGAACTGTGAGCTAAAACATTCATTTGATTTACAAGTTGGACATAATGCTAAGATAGGCTACTACTTGCAATTATCAGTCCCCTTGTCGATGTTGAGCATTTTTTGAGATTATAGCAGTAACATAGGGATCTATATTTTTGTTTGTATATTTCTGTGTGTGGGATTTTACTTTAGGTATGTTTTAGACTCCTGGGGACAAATTTACTAAGCTGCGGGTTTGGAAAAGTGGAGATGTTGCCCATAGCAACCAATCAAATTCTAGCTGACATTCTCTAGTATGTATCAGAAAACTGAGAGCTAGAATCTGATCGGTTGTCATTGGAAACATCTCCACTTTTCCAAACCCGCAGCTTAGTAAATTTGTCCCCAGGAGTCTAAAACATACCTAAAGTAAAATCCCACACACAGAAATATACAAACAAAAATATAGATCCCTATGTTACTGCTATAATCTCAAAAAATGCTCAACATCGACAAGGGGACTGATAATTGCAAGTAGTAGCCTATCTTAGCATTATGTCCAACTTGTAAATCAAATGAATGTTTTAGCTCACAGTTCTGTGGTATCGAGAGTCCCTTTTCACCCATTGGTTATATAGGGAAGGATTGCGATTCATATAATGATTGTTAGATGCAATGTTCTTTCAGTATATGTTGAACAGGGTCTGTTTCTCCGTCTGTTTCTCAGCATCTGCTCCCGGTTCCTGCTGTAGCCTTGATTCCGCTATGGACATCCAAGCCTCAGTTTCAGCTAAAAAGCCTTGAAACGCGTTGGTTGACTTGCTATACCCTCTCTATATATCAGCAAGGTGGACGTCAAAAAAAAAAAAATTTCAAAAAGCAATTTCACATAAATAAACTCCTTCCCACCTCCCGCCGCTATAACAACAATAAATAATACTGTCCCAAGAAGGCATGCTGATGCTTGTAGTGCTACAATGGATGCCAGGGCATGCTGGCGCTTGGAGATCCACAAGCACCAGCATGTCCTGCTATTCAGGGCCCGCAGCATCATGTTAATGTCCCCATAGTAGAAATAATCATATTTAGAGCCAGACACCGTAATGAAAAAAAATGTACAGTAAAAATTTTTTACTGGGACAACCCGGTGCTAATGACAGTTCTACTATCATTGGGGCATATTTATATCCTTTGCCAGTGTGGTAAATCACATTTGAAACTTCACAGGGGCTGATTCAGAGTTGCACTTACATCTTTTTTTAGGTGCAAGTGTAGACCTGGCAATACCATGTTGAATTGCAAGGGGAGGCAAATTTAAATTGTGAAACCAGAATTGGAACATAAAGCTATGCAGTATTTGAGTTCTATGCGTAACAGTAAAGTATTTTCCCTGAATGCAAAAGATTTTAACTTAATTAGCACCCCTTACTTTGAAAAATGGTTTAGCCGAGCTGTACACTTGCACCTATTTTACCCTTACTCCCAAACTCTGAATCAGCCCCATAGTCTTAGAGCGATAGTAATACCGCAAAGCAAAAATAATGATGTATCTGTTCTGTGAGATTGTATAAGTGTTATATTTATAAAATAGTCATTCTACTAATTTATGTCTGTGAAATATAAGTCTGACATTGTTAATTTGATCTGTCAGCAAAAAATGTGCATGACATTTAACGTGTCAACTTTATTCCATCTGTCAGAGTAGATATGTTGACAATTGCAGATTTAATATTGTAATGTCAACAACTTTAAATATCTCCCCAACCTTAACCCTGACTTTAATTCTAACCTCAAACCCAACCATAACCTCCACCCTAAATCTAATCTCAACCTTAATCTCAAACCCAACCATAACATCCAACCTAAATCTAACCTCAACCTTAACCTCAAACCCAACCCTAACCTCAACCCTAAGTCTAACCTCAACCTTAACCTCAAACCCAACCCTAACCACAACCCTAAGTCTAACCTCAACCCTAACCTCAAACCCAACCATAACCTCCACCCTAAGTCTAACCTCGACCTTAACCTCAAACCCAACCCTAACCTCAACCCTAAATCTAACCTCAACCCTAACCGTAAACCCAACCATAACCTCCACCCTAAATCTAATCTCAACCCTAATCTCAAACCCAACCATAACCTCCACCTTAAATCTAACCTCAATCCTAAATCTAACCTCAACCCTAACCTCAAACCCAACCCTAACCTCAACCCTAACCTCAAACCCAACCATAACCTTCACCCTAAGTCTAACCTTAACCCTAAATCTAACCTCAACCCTAACCTCAAACCCAACCATAACCTCAACCCTATGTCTAACCTCAACCCTAACCTCAAACCCAACCCTAACCTCAATGCTAAATCTAACCTTAACCCTAAGCTTAATCTCAACCCTCAGAAATGCGCTACCTCATTGGCCATACATCAGGTCTGTATCAGACCATTTAGATTTAACAGACAAACCTTCTTGCATCCATCACACAATCCTGGGAACTAAAATGACCTTTCTTGCTAATATCATCAATACTTTTTAGCCTAAAACTAAATTAAACCCATTCCTTCCTAATGAGCATCTGCAGGTTTTCTTCTTGGAAAATTGTTACGTGTTATATAAAAACATTATACATGTGTCACATGATTTAATGATACATGTTCTTAACTCTTAATTAAGATCTGATCATGAGTTCTGTATTGTGTGTTAAATAGTATAGTGCACACATAAAAAAAAACTGGAAAAAATTACAGTTCTTTTTCGTTACCAAATTTTTCTATTTTTTAGCAGGTTATTAGGTTTTTACAATCATTATTTATTCCCCAGACCCATTTTCTATGGGGCTTGTACCTACAAGTAATATTTTTATATTTATATTGTATTTTATTATGTACTATTCCGTCCATCCCTGCCCTGTATGTCTGTACTGTATATTATTATGTACTATACTGACCATCCCTGTCCTGTATGTCTGTACTGTATATTATTATGTACTATTCCATCCATCCCTGCCCTGTATGTCTGAACTTTTTGTTGTTGTATTTTGTACGGCATTTCGGACACCTTGTGGCGCCTTATAAATAAACAATAATGATCTGCCTAGGCAGACACACTTTCCACCCACCATAAAACCATGAAATAAAGACAACTTTATGGATTTTAAAATAGGGGGCACAAATTTATTGAATTGGAATTGATTTGACTATGAATTTTAGGAAGAGAGTGGCGAATTAGCAGGTGGGGGACAGCAAATGATGTAATAAAGATACAAAAACAGGCATCCCCTGTTCGAGCGCCCCCCAGGTAAATGGGTCAAGACTGGGTACTAGCCCCCCTTCAAAGTGCACGCCCATG
>WWET01001122.1:387561-403080 GCA_011038615.1 Limnodynastes dumerilii | reverse complement strand
ATATACACTCACACGTCACACACACACGTGTCACACACACGTGAACAACAATAGGGATAGTCCGGCTTAAATTCTTTTGCTTACAAAGAAAGAAAAATCCATTTCTCCTCTTGTGATTCCATTTTAGTCACGTGGGCCAGATTTACTAAGCTTCGGGTTTGGAAAAGTAGAGATGTTGCTCATAGCAACCAATCAGATTCTATCTGACATTCTCTGGTATGTAATAGGAAAGTGGGAGCTAGAATCTGATTGGTTGCTATGGGAAACATCTCCACCTTTCCAAACCCGCAGCTTAGTAATTCTGGCCCCTGGTCAAGTCTGTCTTTACACAGGTACTAACTATATAAAGCAGAGACAGTGAGTCACTTCTTTTACTATGGAATATAAACAATATTACCAATATCCCAGGATATCGCTGAGGCAAGCTCTGACGACCCGGGTTAAGGCTCAGTGTGAAAGGGTCTGACTGCCTCCACCCGGGTCTAATGACCTAGGAGTTAGACCCAGGACGATTGGAGGGTTATTCTCAGGTCTGACCCGGGTAGCCACCAGCGTAAACATAGAGACCAGGGTTTTTTGAACCCGGGTCTCACAGAAATAAAGTCACCGGGGGGATTAGGGACATGAGTCATCAAACTAATGACTCACACTTATTGCCAGGGCAGACCCGGGTTCAAAAACCCAGGATATTGCCGTGAACGGGCCTGACATGGGAATTTCCCAGGTGCAAGCTGTTGTGTAAAAAGAGTGAAGAGCTGAGACACGCCCATAAAAATGCCAATAAATACGGCAATAACCAGGGTTCAAATAACAGTGCTAAGAGCAGTTACGTAGTTTTCGTCTTACGTTAGATTGCGTAAGCGCGGTCTAATAACCAGTTATTATTGTTGTCATTTTTCTATTTATATATAAACACATGGTTACCGACTATTGGTAGCTTCCCTCCGGGAGATCACGGAGAGAAGCTAGCGCCGCATGCGGGGGGCGGGGCTTAATGACGCGGTTTATGCAAATAGTGTTGTTAGGCTCCGCCCCCGGCTTATACTACCCCGTTTTTACTTGAAATAGGGGTCGTATACTAGTGTTGCTAGGCAGGGGGGCAGGACTTGAGGCCGTGGTCTCAGTGAAACCACGGGCCTCAAGTCACTTGTGGGAGATTTGCTGGCTCTCCCGGGATACCGGGAGTACTGCCCAAATTTCGGGAGTCTCCCGGACATTCCGGGAGAGTGGGCAACCCTGTATAAACATACAGTACTATATATAGTGAGGTATAGTTGGTGTCACATAGTGGTTACTAGCAGTGCAGTGAAAACAATGAAACTGTAGAATAGGGTCAGTTCACAACAGTGATATAAAGAAAGTGATGTGTCTTCAATAGCTGGATTGCTTGCACTATCTTGTTATGGGTCTGCAAATGAAACAGCACAAAGAGTTCTGAGGCTAATTTCTACAGCAAAGTAAATATTCATAGACAAGTGTCCTTATAATGAATAACTGAGGGGTTGCAAATAGTTAGTTACAACTATTATGTTACTATTTTACGATTTATTTTACTCATAAATTATTATCATTATTATTATTATTATTATTATTGCTGTTATTTCCAAAGCAGCTGATGATTACTTAATTTCTTCACTTGCAACAATGGCTTGATTTAAATAATCAGCCTCTTAGAACCTACTATAAGCATTTCGATTGGTTAAAGAAGATGTAAACAATGAATGGGTTTGTACCTATCCATTTCCCTTTTACACCTGTCCATAGCACTGATATTTTGTATCATATCTTTGTCTTATTACAATTCTCATATCCCAAAACCCTTATCCATATGTTATACCCCTCCCCTTGCTGGTCAATGCAAGGTATGGGTCCTGTGGCTTTATCCAGCAT
Source organism: Limnodynastes dumerilii (assembly GCA_011038615.1). Classification (NCBI taxonomy): domain Eukaryota; kingdom Metazoa; phylum Chordata; class Amphibia; order Anura; family Limnodynastidae; genus Limnodynastes; species Limnodynastes dumerilii. The sequence continues at coordinate 401,190 of WWET01001122.1, read as the reverse complement.
CTAGGCAGGTGACAGGATACTGAAATCCCACCTGTACCACCTCCCAGGTCACAAGCCTGACAGCTGAGACAAACTGTTACACTACTAGAGACTAGGCCCAAAGCCCTTCTACCTTTAGCAGGTACATAAAGAATACTATCTTTTTAAGACCCTGACTTACCAATAGTTCTGTCCCCGTCATTGCTGTGCATGATAGTTGCTTGCCTATAGACACAGGTCCATGGTTCTTATTACTATACACAAGCAATAAGTGTATATACACAATACGCAGCAATAGGGTCACTCCACCTTGACAACATATAAGAGAATGTTGGGCATTAGATACTTGCACACTATATTTTAAGTAATTGGCTTGTACAAGACACTGTGTCCATCGAGCTAAACCTCTATTCCTGGCACATCTGTCTCACCACAACAAACATTTTAATATATTTCTATTTTCTTTTATTTCAGTTACTTCTTTCCTTCATTATGCTCCTTCTTCTTCAAAGAATCTTGCATAAAGAATATGAATAACTAAAGAGTTATTTCACTTGGATGAAGATGATGGAGATATGTAGTGTCTGTACATATTATGTTTAGTTGTGGACTAAGTTGTATAACTGCATTATTTAGAAGAATTGCATATAAATCTTTGAAGTCATGTGGATGCCTGAATGCAGCCAAAGGCAGACTGCTGCACTCCAGGTGTTGTGAAACTACAAACCCCATCATGCTTTGCCAGGTTTCAGCAATGCTTCGGCTGTCAGAGCACGATGGGAGTTGTAGTTTCACTACACCTGAAGTGCCAAAGGTCATCTGTGCCTGCTTTAGAGCTTTCTGGCTACACTATTGGCTCATTCTCCAGCGGTAAGAAATGCTGCATGCAGCGTCATAGAGCTGTCTCTAGTGGGACGAGGCATGCAGCGTTTCTACGTGACCTTATTATGTCTACTATGATCTGTAAAATGACATTTTTGTGATTGAATCCCTGAGCAGTAGATCCTCGATCGTAGGACCATGATTTCCATGAATCTGTGGGTTTCCAAAGGTAACCAACCAATTCCCTTACAGGGATGGAATCCCAATAGCTAAGGCCCACCTTACCCTTTCCAATTTAAGTGCAAGTAAGATGGTGTCAGTAGGGAAGCCTGGATACACATCAAGAAGGAACGCCTACACTGTACATTAAAATAACAAAGAACCCTTACAAAAATCCAGTCTCAGTATCCAGCCCATTATTATCTACACGACTATTCCAACTCCCTTTATACTATACACTAGGCCTGACCATCCTGTGGCACTCCAGGTGTTGTGGAACTACAAGTTCGAACAGGCTTTGTCTAAATAGCCATGGCTGATACCTGACAAAGCATGCTGGGACTCGTAGTTCCTGAACACCTGGAGGACCCCAGGTTGGCCTTTTCCTCATGCTCCACCCACTTTTCCCGCCACTCTCTCTCATTAATAGTCTTTTGCCCATAGTCACACTAATATCTACAAAGCATGCGCTGACTGTGTATATTATGTATAGCTGCTATATTCTGTGTTCCAGATAGTTCTGTATTTGCAAAATGACACAGGGCCTCCAGCTTAATATCAATGTCATCACCAGTGATTGACTGTTCATATGACAATGGCTGTGTTTCTTATATTGCAGCATTTTGTATGGTTTATATTTATTTATATATTTTATTCAGAGTGATACAGATGCATATTCCTAAATACAATCTAACAATCAATAATAAAGTCCAAGTGGAATGTTGCAATGTGTGCATTGTTTTCTTTTTTATTATTACAAATACTGTCACACTGCAAAGCCTGTCTCTGGTATTTGTGTCAGATTGCATGTGTCATCATCATTTCACATCACCATTGTTATTAATTACAGATCTCTACCATTAATTATTGTCGGGTGATATACATTCCATATAAAGATTTCATTAAATATAATGATGGAGGTGAATGTATGACACCGGGGGTTTGGTCGGGTCAGGTGGTCAGGTTTACAAAGGATGAAAATATAAGCAAATACAATCATTCTATCATTACAATCCTTATATCATTATATATATATATATATATATATATATATATATATATATATAATATTGACATATCAGGACATGGACACATGGGAATATCTGCTCTCTGTATTGGATATTGGTCACTAGGATGCTCTCTGCATAGGCGTATCTATAATGGGTGCAGGGTGTGCCGTGCACACGGCATCCTGCACCATGGGTTGGCTGGGGAAGGGGGGCCATTCAGCATCTATTTCTTCCCTCTAATATCTTCCAGTCCCAGAGGGAAGAGATGCCAAATTAGTCCCCCTTCCCCTGCGGTGGGACTGTCCCGATTCGCGAGGTGAAAAGGGGCCGTTAAACCCGGCCCCTTTTCAGCCGGCAAATCTGGACAGTCCTGTCTCAGGTAAGGGGGGTGTGGGGCCCATGTGCAAATCCTGTACATGGGCCCCCTCACTTCTTAAAATGCCCCTGGCTCTCTGTATTCGATGTCAGTCACTAGGATACTCTCTGTATTGGATGTTGGCACTAGGATGCTCTCTGTATTTTATGTTGGTCACTAGGATGCTCTCTGTATTCTGTGGCAGTCACTAGGATGCTCTCTGTATTCTGTGGCAGTCACTAGGATGCTCACTGCATTGGATGTTGGTCACTAGGATGCTCTCTGTATTTTATGTTTGTAACTAGGATGCTCTCTGTATTTTATGTTGGTCACTAGGATGCTCTCTGTATTTTATGTTGGTCACTAGGATGCTCTCTGTATTCTGTGTCAGTCACTAGGATGCTCACTGCATTGGATATTGGTCACTAGGATGCTCTCTGTATTTTATGTTGGTAACCAGGATGGTCTCTGTATTTTATGTTGGTCACTAGGATGCTCTCTGTATTTTATGTTGGTCACTAGGATGCGCTCTGTATTCTGTGTCAGTCACTAGGATGCTCACTGTATTGGATGTTGGTCTCTAGGATTCTCTCTGTATTGGATGTTGGTCACTAGGATGCTCTCTGTATTGGATGTTGGTCACTAGGATGCTCTCTGTATTCTGTGACAGTCACTAGGATACTCTCTGTATTCTGTATCAGTCACTAGGATGCTCTCTGGATGCTGTCAATTATTCCATGTCCTTTGTCAATCATTTACGTGATTAGGACTAATGTTTTGCTGCAGCTTCTTCCTCTGAGTTGGTCCTATGTATATGAGTGCTTATGTTGTTTTCCAACCCCCCCCCCCCTTCCCCTGTCTATGGCTTTACCCAAACCAGTTCAACTGGACCCATGATCCATTTCAGAAACACAATCCAAAAGACCAATATGAATTGATCTCCCTGACCTGACCCAGGGCAGCGGAACTGAGCTTCTCTTAGCACCTCACAGTGTTTCTGGAAGATAAAACGAAATGGTCTCCAGCACCTGCAGCTTCTCATCCAGAATGTGGCAGAAAGCGGTTTCTGTCTGTATTTTGCTGACACAGTATGAATTGTATGGAAACTCTAAATACACTCAATTAGATCTTAGTTTTGATTAAGATTCATCTCACTTGTGTGTAAATGCCAGGGAAGCATTTTTCTGACAATTTCACTACAAGGAGAAATGAACCAAATAATTCATTTCAGAGGCATTAGTCTGACAGTTTTCTGCAAAATGCTCAAACAAACAATGTTACAGTGGGTTTGGAAAAGTGGAGATGTTGCCTATAGCAACCAATCAGATTCTAGCTCTCACTTTCTTGCTACATACTAGAGAATGTCAGCTAAAATCTGATTGGGTGTTATGGGCAACATCTTCACTTTTCCAAACCCACAGTTTAGTAATCCTATCTCCTGGTGTCTTTTAAAACTGTCTAGCAGTCCAAAATTAGATACTTAGCTATAGATCCATGCAAGGGGTATAGTTTAAAGCCCATTCAATCAGTGTAGCACTGGGAATTGATACTTGTGATCCATTCCAATAGTTACAAAATACTCTGTTTCTGAGTTTCCAACAATCAGTAACTATGGTAGCCAATGTTTTCAAACATCAGTTAATTCATTAAAACCAAGTGAGGGTGGCAATTCAGGAAGTTGTATTTTTTTACCTGGTGAAATGAGTTGGAGGGTCTGCAAATTGAGTCTATAATAAAAGTTCCTCATTAAATGAAGATATATAATTTGTGCAAATACAACGTAAACAGTGTTTCTCATTTGTGTCACTTTTGGAAAGCTTTTCATTCTCTGCCAGATCTTGTCGTCTATGATCTCTAAGCAGCTGTCAGTGGCATACACAGGGTTTAAAAAAAAGTAAAAAATCCCCTCAAAAACGAGGGCGTGGCTTCATGGGTAGATGGGCGGAGCAACAGCCTGCCACACAAAAGGAATCCCACCACAGAGGAGGAAACACTGCGCCACACAAAACATATAATGGGATGTATTATGGTTCTGGGACTGGTACATAATAAAATATAATGGGATATGTTAGGGGTATAGGATTGGCATATACAATAATATAATGGGATATATTAGGGGTATAGGATTGGCATATACAATAATATAATGGGATATATTAGAGGTCTGGGAATGAATATTATATACTGTATATAGCGTGCCATTCCTAAAACCTAATATATACCCCATATATTATAGTATGTGCCATAGCTAGAACCCTAATATATCACCACATGGTTTATAATACCATTAATGACACCAAATCTATCCCACTATACTTCACAAAAGCAGGCCGAGACCCTGAACTATCCAGCTCATATAGACCAATTTCGTTATTAAATGTTGATTATAACATCGGACCGGATCCAGATTTAAGATCGTCAGGTGATTTACGCACGCAAGGTGCGTAAATCACCTGACTAAACTGTAGGGTGACTCCAGATGTTACGCTAGCGTTTAAACAATCGGACGAAACTTTGTTCCGTCCGAACCCATTTGCGTGCAAATAGGCTGTGCTTCCCTTCTGCCCACTAAAGCGGGCGGGGGGAAGCATGTAAAGTGTACAGTGTGGTGTACAGTGTGGGAGGGGGCTCCCACACTGTAGCGGATCAGCGGTTGTACGGACCACTGATCCGCCCGTCGCATTTAAGGCAGGCTTATGGCAGCGTAAGCTGCCATAAAGCCCGCACGACAGAGGGGAGTGACAGGGGGTGTGCACTCTGTCTCGCATAATTTCAGACCCCCGCGCGCACGGAAAGCACGCGGGGGTCTGGATCCGGTCCATCATTAGAAAGAGTTGAAGGTATACTACCTCATATCATACACAAAGACCAGACAGGTTTTATTTGGGGTAGGCATCCTGTGCCTGATCCAGTCCTACGCTCGTGTGCGTTTTTACGATGGGCGTAAGCGTAAAAACGGGTATTTGTACTTACAGTGCATGCGCGGGGCAGACGTTACTCTCAGAAAATCTAAGCGTATGGGCCTTGAGCGTAACAGCTTCGTATTAATGCTTGAGGGGGTGTGCCTGCCATACGAAATCCGTAATTACAAACCGAGGGCAGGGTGAGGCATTTAAATAGTACAGTATGGGCGTGCTAATCATCGTAACAACGTAATGACCTTAAGGACGCCCGCGGTTACGAACAAAAAAGTTAGGGTAGGGTTTGCTGGACATTAAAAAAAAAAGCAAAACTAGGTACGACCAAGGGGAGTTCCTTTGGGAGTGCATCGTAGGTATGTCAGTGTAAATACGCTACACACATGAGCGTTTCATGAGCGTAGGTCTGGATCAGGCCCAATGAGCTGGATCCAGACCTAGTTAAGAGCTTGAACTTACTCAAACCCAGCCTTACGTTAAACCTTACCATTGGGCTGAATCCAGACCTAGTTAAGTGCTTGAACTTACTTACTCCTGGGCTAAACCATGTTGATTTCAGGGGGAGTCAAGCTAATTGTATTCTTTGCATGCAGGGATATATCTTTGAATTGCTTACTGCACACAGATACTGACCAGCTTTACTATCACACTGTTATTTAGACTTGGGATAGGAAACATCACCTCTCAACTCTAATACTGTTTGCAACAGATGAAATATGACTCCCCTGCAATCAACATGGTTTAGCCCAGGAGTAACTAAGTTCAAGCACTTAACTAGGTCTGGATTCAGCCCAATGGTCCAGATCCAGAGCTACGCTGGCCAGCAGAGCCCTGGTGCACTCCCCTGACACTCCCCCTGAGGCCGGCGTAATTACTCACCGTAACGCCGGCTGAAGGCTGCCTTAACTTCAGCTGGTGTAACAGTGGGTAATTACGCCGGCCACAGGATCGTAAGTGCCTAACCCATCCCTCCCCTCCTAATTTCCCTCCCTCCCCCCGCCTACCTTCCATAACTACAACGTAGTTACGGCGCAGCATGTCCCTTCGTCCGTAATTATTTTGTAGTTACGGACGCCCAATTCAGGGAAGCCCAAACCTCTTTGTCATAGAGCGTGGAACACGTCAGGGGTGCCCCCTTTTACCCTGTTTAGCCCTAGAGCCACTTGCAATAGCCCTGAGACGTCATAATCATTCATGGGATAAAAATAGAGATCAGGAAGTTAAGCTTGCACTATTTGCAGATGACATATTGTTGTTTACATCCAACCCCTCTGTGTCTGTCCCCTACATTGTGGAAACTAACATTTGGCTCCTTTGCAGGCTACAAAATGAACCTGCAGAAATCGGAGATCCTCCCATTGGTTTGGAATGACTCGCCACAAGCGCTTTTACATGTAATCTGCCCTCTAAAGAAAGTATCTAATTCCATCAAATATTTACGTATCCAAATACCCACTTTTCTAGACAAACTATATAAATCTAATTATACGCCCATTCTGCAAGGAATTGCACAAACATTGGATAACTGGAAAAACCTGCCTTTATCTTTATATGGGAGAGTGCTGGTTATCAAAAGTATTATCTTCCCTAAACTATAATACCTCCTTCAAATGCTCCCAATTCGAATTGAACCATATGATATCAAATGCTGTCACTCTGCAATATCAAAATTTATATGGCAAGGTAAAAAACCTTGCATACCCCTGGCCAGGCTTCATCGGGTGTGGGGCTCCAGTCAGAACGGCCCAATTTCGAAACGGCCTCGATGAGGCATAGCAATCGATCCACAGAGCACCGAAAGCTCTGTGCTCCGAAACGGTAAGGAAAAATAGTCCCCCCACTCCTTTCCCTAATTCTAACTCTAACCCTCGCCTCTCACTACCCTAACCCTAACCCTCTTTTCCTGGCAGCCTGACCCTAACTCTCCCTTACTTGCAGCCTGACCCTAACCCACCATCTCCTGCAGCCTGACCCTAACCCTCCCTCCCCTGAAGCTGGACCCTAACCCTCCCTACCGCGCACAGAGAGTTTACTCACCAGTCCCTTGGTCCAGCGATAACAGCGGCGGAGAGATATCGCCGTTTCCGAAGGTGAATGGGTGAAGTATGCCTCACCAATTTTATTCAGAATGGCATACTTCACCCAGTAAGTATTCGAAAAAGGGACATCCGAAAAGGAACTTTCGGATGTCCCTTTTTCAGAAATTAGATTTTCTAGGCGGAGAATGCAACCGGGCTTCATCTACACTGGGCCGCCGGCGGTTTGGAGTTGCCTGACATAACCTCATTTACTTATTTCGATATATGGTAGACTGGCTTCTTCAAAGAGAGACATATACCAACAAATCATTAGAAGAAGCCTTATTTTATCCATACACCCCAGCGGCTTTATTGCTTTTCTCGAAGAAGAATATACCCTCCAAATATTTCAATAACGCTCTCTTTACAGATATCTATAAAATGTGGATTCTAATCAATCGTAAATATAACCACAATCCCTGTAATACTCTTTGTGGGGCAACCCAGAATTCATCCCTAGCCTCCAAAATAAGACATACCTTGTCTGGAAGGAAAGGGGTATTAAGGCCATCAACTACGTCTTTGATCCTGGAGGGGTGATCCTCACCTTTCAGGACCTGAAAACCAAATATAAACTACTCAACCAGCAATTTTTCATGTACTTGCAGGCCAAGCATTATGCCCAATATGTGTCAAACACTTTGCCTGATAATGAAAACCCAGATGATCTAATGCAATTGATTCATTTTATTAAAAACAACAAATATAAAACCCCCCTATTACAACATGAACTACTGACATTGGTGGGGAAAAGATATTCCATTGATAGATTCGCCGACCATATTGATCAAGAGACATAAGAGAGTGATGCATGTTTTGCACTCTGCCCAACTGCAGGAAGTAAACTTTAAATGCTTCATAGAGCATATATCTCACCTGCCCAGAGGCGGCATATGGTTCCAGGAGAGACGGGGCTAAGCCTAAAATGTAAGAGAGAAGGAGCCTCTTTCTTCCATTGCATATGAGTGCAGGAAAATTATGCATTTTTGGAATAAGATGACACAATATATATCAATGTTACTTTCTCCCTGTCGCTCAACAATGACCCATTAGCACTGCTTTGCGCCAATTTTGACACCTGGGGATGGAGCCCCTCAGATTCTGAACTAATTCCTATACTTATTATGATTGTAACTATAGCCAAAATAGTCATTCTAAACCAGTGGTACAGGAAAGAAAAAGATAACCAAGGCGCTTCTCTAATCTGGTCAGGTTTAATCATATATAATCAAAGTAAATACGGTGGTGTGATCAGTAGTATACTGATACAACGTGGATGCAAAGGAATGTGTGCAGGTAATGACCCAGGTCGATACTAAGGCACTAATGCGAGACAAGGTTCAACAATAGATGCAGGACAATGTGAGCCATGAAGTGTCCATCATAAAGTCACAACGATGGCTGTGGTCGCACCTATGTGCGGTGGAGGCACAGTGGCAAGTGTGTGAGCGCAATGAGGGCACGTGTTACAGCCTAGGGTTAGGGTTAGGCTCATAGGAAGGGAGGGCTAGAGTTAGGGCCATAGAAAAGGAGGGTTAGGGTCAGGCTGCAGGGAGGGGGGTGTTAGGGTTAGGCTATAGAGAAGGAAGTATTAGGGTCAGGCTAGGGAGAAGGGAGGGTTAGGGTCACGCTGCGGGGAAGGGTGTATTAGGGTTAGGGTAATGGAAGGGTAGGGTTAGGGTTAGATTTAGAGGAAGGGTTGGGGTAGATTTTAGTCTTGCCTATCGGAGCACCGTGTTCAGTGCTCCGGGGATCGATAGCTATGCCTCATCAAGGCATAAGCAATCAATATCCCAGCCAGTTTGAAACATATATTTAAAACATTTTTGCAGATAAAAAGTAGGACACTGTCATTCTTTAAGCATTTTACCGTCAGTCCGCTGATGGTTAGATGTTTACAGAGTGAGTTTTTATTTTAAATAAATTTGAAATTCAAATATTGCATTGAGTTGTAAAATTTATACATGTTTAAGAATCTGATTGACAATACTAATTGGTGGTTGGTCCATTGGGGTTAATTCAGAGTTTGGGAGTAAGGGAAAAACAGGTGCAAGTGTACAGCTCAGCTAAACCATTTTGCAAAGTAAGGGGTGCTCATTCATTTAAAATCTTTTGCATGCAGGGAAAATACTTTTCTTTTGCTTATGGAACGCAAATACTGCATAGCTTTATGTTTCATCTATAAAATAGAGTTGAGCTAAGAAACTTCACCTCTCAATTCTAATTCTGCTCTCACAATGTAAATGTGTCTCCCCCTGCAGTTCAACATGGTATTACTCAGGTCTACATTTCCACAAATAAAGGTGTAAGAGCAGCTCTGAATCAGCCCCATTATGTCATGGCTTTGGAGCACGCCTGGCCTCCATTACAGCTACAAATTCTTTATTTCAGGACAAGATTGCCTACACACCACATTTCTTCCTTAAGTTCAACCATCTATAGGTCACATTCTATTTTGTGGATATTTAGTTGGATTAAATAAAACATTTTGTTTTGATTTTTTGGAACAATTGCTTTAATCTATTACCTATGTGTTTAACCAATGGACAATAAGAAAATAGAAAATGGTATGAATAGCACTCATATACAAGGATTTATGTATGTATTCCAAGAATGATCATAGAATCTTTCTATCACCCAGTCTGAAGTTATTCCCTCTTTAAGAGCCGATATTGCAGTATATGACCCTTTTATAGAGCATTTAGGGAGGTTTTTATTGGCCACTCTCTGCGGCTGTGACGTGAGTCTGCCAGCGAAAGTGCTGTTTGATTTTAAAGCCTTGCGCACAGGGTGGTCCTCGAGTGTTGGTCATTAGAATTGTGCAACGAGTATCTGTACAGTCCATAACTTTTGTCTCCTGAGAATCATGAACGCTGCACTGGGTCTCTGTGTCACATAGCTCAATGCCTAGCGATGTGAACTGTCTGGACTCTTTTTACTACATCTGTGGTTGGGTAACATTTAAACAACAGAAACGTTGGTTTATAGCAAGATAACGATTGAGCACCTGATGTTTGCTATATCACTTGTGTCAGGCTCCTCACAGGTTGGTCAAAAGGTTCTCGGCCCATGAATTTCTCTGTTTCAATGATATGGTCAGTCCAATGTACAGACTGATGATTTTTTCTCATGAACATTTCAGGCATCGGTTCTAGGCCATAGGCCAGTGCCTCATAGTGAAGAAATGCCTGTATCTAAGACTACAAAGACTACAGAAAAGAATTAGAGCCCATAGAGCATAGTGGGGATCATGTAAGTCTGGACCCAACCTTGGTGGCTTTCTGTTCATCTACCGAGCCCCATTTAGTTACCCAATGAGAGCTCAATGACCTTGTCCGAGGTTTGAACCTATCAGGCTTTTGTTGACAGGTGTAATAGAGCCTTTGTATTGGGTGTGGGTCTACGTTGAGAATGACCCTATTTTGATAGGGCCATTCTCTTCCAGCCAGTTCCAAACTGGCTTGTTAATAGGTTGCTTCTACCTCAAACCGCCGAGCAATGAACACGGTGCTGAAAGGTAAGTGAAGAATTTAACCCCAACCCTCTTCCTAATCCTTACCTTAACCTTCCCCTTCTATTACCCTAGCCCTCTCTTCCCCACAGCCTGATCCTAACTCTCCTTTACATGCAGCCTGATCCTAAGCCCCCCTTTCCTGCAACCTGGCCCCAACCCCCCTTCCATGCAGCCTAAATCTAACCCTCCTTTACCCGCAGCCTGACCCTAACCCTTTAATTCCATCGCCCCATTGCCCTAACCCTAACCCTCCCCTTCCATGGCCCTAACCCTAACCTTTCCCTTCCTGGCAGCCTGACCCTAACCCTCCCCCTAACCCTAAACCTCTCTGGTAGTGTTGTTGGTAGGCATCGCTTGGTCCTTCCGAAACTGGATTGGCAAAAGAATTTTCATTCTCATAGACAGCCATCGTGCCGGGGACTCCCACCGCTTTGTGTTCCATACCCTGGTTTAGCTTAGAAAATGCAGACAATTTATATCGCAGAAAATTATTCAAGATTTAAAAATATCTTTAAATTTTTACCTTAAACATATTTGTATTTGCTGATCCTAATGTTAAAGAATGTAATGATTAGAAACGAGATTCATGGTTGTTAAACAAATCCTTTTCCACAAAATATATCGTAAACAATTAATGCTCTATATATACTATGAAAGTAGTCCTAGCCAACCATATATTGATATTAACTATTGAACTTAGAAATTAGACTGCGTAAATGCGGTCTTTATTTACGCAATCTACTTTTCTAAAAGAAACGTAGATGCCGTTGGAAAATTACTGCGCATGCGCAGTATCTCAAGTCGGAAAATACCGGGCGCATAAGCAATGCGCTCGGTGCTCTGAATCCGGCCCAACGTCCTTAGCACGGATATTACCGGCAGATTTCCTGGACTAGCTCCTATTACCGAGGCTTCACTACCGCGTGGAGCACTGAGTCCCATTGGCAGTTTCAGCCCGATCCTCTAGGTGGTAGTGGTAAGCTGACAGTGATCACTCCAATCTTTTGTGTAATAACAATCTAGCCGCTATATCGAGCCCTCTTGTACACGTTGGCAACTGCCTCAATATTCTGAAAAGACTTCTGTCCAATAGTCTCCAAAGTGCACAGGTGCTGGTATGCGCTCTGGCCAGGAGCATGTTATAGTGACACCGATAACATATATTGAAGTCCTTGACGCATTTCACGGCATTCACCGCTATTTAATCAGAAGGATGAAGTAACTCCAGTTACTTCCATGATTGCACAATCTACCAGGGTTGCAGTCAGGGGTGAATATGTCACTAGGTAGCTGAGGCACATGACATATAGGAGCAGAGGTGGAACTAGCGAGTTGTGGGCCCAGGTGCAAAAAATATGCTTTGGCTCTGATGACATCCTAGGTAACCCGGTGGGGATCTTCGGTGGCGCGATGATGACGGCTATGGGCCCTTGTATCAGCATGGGCCCCGGTGCCATTGCATTTGTTGCACCAATGGTAGTTCCACCCTGGAATAGGAGCTAGTTGCCTTCAGTATGGACATGTGACTAAAGCTGGAAGTACATACAGTAGCACCAGGCAAGAGCGGCAAAGATTATATTGAACAGGTGGGGAAGACTCTTGTCAGGCTGAATAGGGACCTTATCGGTGGTGGTCAGTAACAAATTAGTTTTGTTTGCTTTTTAAAAGCCCAGAGTAAATAGGAATATATTCTTTACCATAAATGAGACATCTGGAGCCAACTATAATGAAGAAACGAGTCTATCGCAATAAATCCCAGTCCTTAATAGTTCCACTTAGTTCCTGTAGTTCTTTGGGACGCTCATCAGTGTCAAGTCTCCGTGAAGATGATGGATGTTGTTGTGGGCAGGTGAGGAGGGGGGGGTATATTACTATCTCTGCCCCACCTGGGAGACTTCAGATTCACAAGCAGACACAGCTCATCGCTGCAGGATGACAAGAAGCTGCCTGACACTGCTCCCGCTTCTCTCTCTCTCTGCATGGAGAGGCAGACGGCCCAGGCACCAGGTGAGTGGAAGAGAAATATGCAGACAAAAAAAAAAATCTATACCGCAAACATCCATTACATCACTACATAATGAAATCCTGCATCCTGTCCTAAGAAGTCCAGAAATGGCTCAGTCCTGCAGACTCTAACAATGGATTGGATCTTTCTGGAGTAAATGATTCCTGACCACACACCTACTAATATTTATGGCAACAGAGTGGCTGCAGAGGTTAGCATTGCTGCCTAACAGCATAGGACTCATCAGAACAGCCTCATATGCCCCCCTTATTGCTTTATTAAAGAGCATAAAAATCACTGATTTATATGGGCCAGATCCACAGTTAAGTACGACAGCGTATTTACGCTTAATGCATGTGTAATTTAGACTATTTGTATGCACTGCGCAGATATTAAGAGTTGTAACTCTGATCATACGTGCCTTCCGGGTCATCCATATGACAGCTGGAAATACGCAATGGAGGCGGAGGGAGGTATTTAAATTATACAGTATGGGTCGGGTTAGGCAGTTACATGCGACAATCCATTACGGACGACCATACTTACGCATGGAAAAGTTAAGGTAGGGTTTGGTACTCTTAAATCTAGTAATTTAGGTGCATCCGAGGGGAGTGAATAATACTTACGATTGCGTAAATACACTACGAGATCATACTTAAAGTGAACTTAGGTCTGGATCTGGCCTCTATGGGCCTGATCCAGAGCTACGGCCGCCGTCGCTAGTACGGC
>WWET01001122.1:357254-368449 GCA_011038615.1 Limnodynastes dumerilii | reverse complement strand
GCGGGGGAGGGCGGGAGGAGCAGTGTCCGTACGGACATTAAATGGAGTAATAAAGTAGCCCTATGGCAACTCATTAGTGCCATAAGGTACCTAAAAACGGGGTGAGTTGGGAAGAGTGAGTTAGAGCGTATCTGCCCGCACCTAACTCTCTCTTAACTGTGAATCGGGTTTCTGAATCACCATTACAAACCTATTCCTTCAGGTTCCTAGTGACTTAAGAATGAATGGGCGTGCTGGGAAAAATTAAGAATGAAGATAAGAAGAGTGGGTGGAGGGAGCCATTTAAAAGGGGAAATCTGGGCGCGGATACCCGCCATATGCACACAACTACGGACCTAAAGATAAGGTAGCCCTATGGGATTTGTAAGTCGGATAAGAAGCTGAAATCCGGGCACGTGTCAGGGGAGTCGGCTTGCTACTTTTTGCGTATAATTAAGAACCTAAATCATTCTTATGTGTGAATACGGTCCAATATCTTTATTCCTTTATAATGTTTTACACGTGTTGTGACAACTTGCACTGTGCCTGCAGAAATACTTGTAATGTAACAATTACAATTCTTTTTTTTCTATGCTTTTAATTAAAATATAAAAATTAAAAAAAGAAATCCGTCAAAGGGTGTTGGTCCACAGAAGCGATTTTGATGACTTTAAGGGGTAAGCAGTTCATTTAAAATCTGCTATATGACCCAATATAGGAACTCTCACTGTTTAGAGGGGTGTGGGTCCCCGGTAAGAACGGACGTTTTCTCCCAGCCAGTATGGAACCTCGATGAGGCACAGCAATCAAATCGTAAGGCTTTTAACTACCCCAACCATTTCCCTAATTCTAACCCTCCCCTTCCATTACCCTAACCTTAACCCTCCCTTCCCCGCAGCCTGACCCTAACCCTCCTTTCCCTGCAGCCTGACCCTAAACCTCCCTTCCATTACCCTAACCTTAACCCTCCCTTCCCTGCAGCCTGACCCTAACCCTCCCACCCCTGCAGCCTGACCCTAACCCACCCTTCCCCGCAGCCTGACCCTGGAGAGGTTGCTCACGTTTCCCATGGTCCGGGTCCTGTGGCAGCGGCAGTGTATCCAAAAAGGAACGGGTGAGTATGCCGATCGGCATATTCACCCATTCTGAAAAAAAAATTCTAAAATGGAGGGATATTCAAAATAGGGACATCCGAAAGGGAACTTTCAGATGTCCTTATTTTTTGAATTCCTCCCTTTCTGCGGTGACTGCAACTGGTTTAGAGTTAGGACCACCTCAGCACTCAGCAGAGAGGCATTGAACGTGACTGGTGGCTTATGATATATTTGCATGTGTCTAATAAATATTCCTGCATTATTATTATTATATTGTTATCAGATAAATAATGAGAAGGTCGCCGGCAAAGGTCATATTTGGAGGGAAGGTCATGTATTTGTACCTGTGGGGACCAATTTCTTGAGGTAGTCCGACCATGACAGAACAATTCGAGCACGACCAGTGAAACACCTCATCAAGCACCTACTCAATGCTGACAAGACAAAGATCATCAGGAGGTGTACGAGCGTCATAAACAGAGGAAAGTGGAATTTCTACAAGACAACCCAAAGCAGAGGTGGAATAGATATTATTAACCATGCACCCAGGTCAATACATAGAGCATCCATCAAAAACACACATGCACACCTTGAGCAGCCACTTGTTATAGAAGGTTATTCCGATGGAGAAGGAGTAATAGATGAGGACCAGCCCCACGGTGAGAATAATCTTCCATATTATGGCCCAGCAAGGCCAACTCCTCTTCCCAGTCATAGCAGGTTTGCTGCAACGCAATAGCTGGGAAACAGAGCGAGATACAATTAGGTGCTGGACGGTAGCGATCATGTGTCCTTAGACATGACAAGAATACTGCTGACATTTGTCATACAATATAGAATGTTTCGTATGTATCTATCAACATCTGTTCCATCTAGTTTGTCCTTAGATTGTTTTATTTCCTTTAAGGCTATGCAATAAATTGATAGATCCAGTTAAAGGTGACCTCAGCCATCTGGAAGCAATGGACCTTAGAACAGACACAACACTACAAGTGATTATCACAATTGATTGTGTGGCATTAAGGATCTTACAAAAAGATTTCTAATTTGGACAGCAGTGATAAAAGGATGAGTGTTTGCCATCAGACATAGAAGTCATCATATGTGATCTTCAGCTCATTATGGTATTGATGTCAGATTTGTTTGCTACATTTTGCAAAACTTGAAGAAAATTTTTTCGTTTTAAGATGCCCATTTTCTCTAATTAACGTTTTATTAAGATCAAAGATAATACAAGGCCCTTTAAATGGTTAGATGGCTGCACCATACAACCCTGAAGAAGTCTAAGTGGTCCATTAGTGACTTCAACCAGTTTTCTGGTCTCAATGGTGACAGCTTTACAGATGTAAAACTGGACAAGAAATCTTGTACTGTAATAAAATATTGCAACATCGTATAGAGTGAATATTAGAATTAATATATTGTATTACATTAGTAATATAGATTCTACATGAAAACACTTTCAACATCTTCTTTCAGTATTAAATTACAATTTACCAAATATTGCTCCAAACTTATTCTGATGATCTGTAGCTTTTTCCTAATTAAACAGCTGTACAGACAAGACATACCCTAATATTAAACATATTTTAAGCCAATTTCTTGATTTCTGCAAAACCCCAAAACTTTTCAATGACTTAGAGGTCCTCCTCCCTGTGCCTTTTTATACAAGAAGTCTGTACACTAGTGGTTATACCTAATCGATTGCAAGCTTCATGACACAGGAGCTGGTTGTCTGCAACAGATGGGGCGCACATAGCGATTCTCTAAGCACAGGCACATTCATTGCAACAGATAAAAAATGCGGCACCCTGGGTGCACTGTGCAAGGACAAGGTGTCACCGCTCGCCACATTAAAGACCATCCCCAGCTGCCCCCCAAGTCAGACGCCCATCTACCTCCTATACTCCGCGTTCTTATCCAAGACGTGGCTCAGTGCCGGGCATTGTGGGAGCAGAGGATGACGTTACCCAGGGAACGTCCTGCTCGTTCCGCCATCTTGGTAGTGGCATCATTCAACAGCATTTCCAAACAGCGCTTCCACATAATGTATATGAACACTGACGATTAAAGATACTATACATAATCTGTACATAAACATGAGAACTACTTACACGAAGAAACACCTCACCTTGTGCACTGAAATACAGCTTTATTCTAGTTAAACAGCAAGTTAAAATAAAGCGAGCACCACTGCTAAAATGTGCTAAATGCTCCTCTGATGTGGGAATCGGGGCATCCTTCTGAAACAGCTCTATTCCATTACTTCATTTTCAGCAACTTGAGCATTTTCAGGACCACTTTTGTTAATTCATTTGCAGAATTTATGGTTTTTAATGTTACAAATGAAAATTAAATGAAATAGCACTAAACATAAAAAACTGATGATTGGTTCCAGATTCAAAATAAGAGGAAAACAGGCGGAAAGTTACACCTGAACCACAGGGAGGAAATATTTCATCTACAGTATTAAGGAACAGTAAAATAACAGTTTACAAAATAAAGCAGGTGCAATAAGCAAAGAATTCTCTTACCATTAAAATAATCTGCCTTCCCCTTAAAGTCAGCATGGTTTGCTTAGGCATAGCTTTCCACCTGATGTACTCTAATTTTCAAACTCCAGATCACATGTAATTTATTTACATAGATATTATCCCTTTGCTTCTCTGATTTTATTTTTTATTCGTAGTTAAATTGATCTGTTTCAAAGCATCATTTTACAATCTGCAAAATCCTGACCCTTCCAGCCCCAGCACTTAGCTCTAATCTGGAAAAAGCCCAAAGTCTTACTCACTCCCTTGTGATTTCATGCTACATAACCTCCGCCTTTCTGGTCTATCTAGTACCTAACTAATTACACACCTTTTCTATAAAGAACCCATGCACAGTCATTTTTTTTTTTTTGCTAGTTATATTAATGCTAAGCAGTAGTGTTTGGGGGCTGTGATAGATAGATCATATACCTTCCCTTTTATTTTTCACCCTTTATCCTGTTATAACAAACGTGTCTAGATTTTTAACTAGGAGATAGATGTAAGCGTTTCCAGGGTAGCTGCATCTGTCACAGACTGAGTTGAGGAACAAACAGTTCCATGCAGTATATGTAGACACTGGATTAATATTTCCTTACTCATTTCCGTTTTCCATGCTTAAGGACCACCCCGATGTTTCCACACTTATGGACCCCCCTGTATAATTGAAGCAGGAAACAATAGCCAGCAGTAAAACAATGGTTTTAAGCTTGTCATTTCTGTAGTAGGAGCTTACACATATAGGGCTGGATCCAGACTTAAGTAAGTGCTTGAAATTAGTTACTCCTGGGCTAAACCATGTTGATTGCAGGGGAGTCATATTTAATCTGTTGCAAATAGTATTAGAGTTGAGAGGTGATGTTTCCTATCCCAAGTCTAAATAACAGTGTGATAGTAAAGCTGGTCAGTGTCTGTGTGCAGTAAGCAATTCATAGATATATCCCTGCATGCAAAGAATACAATTAACGTGACTCCCCCTACAATCAATATGGTTTAGCCCAGGAGTAACTAATTTCAAGCACTTAAGTTTGAATCCATCACATAGAGGTATAATTTTTCTTTGAAGTCCTTTTATATTTGTCTTTTTACTGGAAACCTGGTTTTTGGTTATACTGCTTCAAAACACCTTTCAGTGAAATACAGAAGTGGTTGGATAACGTTACCAGTGTAAAGCAGCAACATGGGTATAGCAATATACAGTACTTAAATACAACTTTACCAAATGGTGACAAGAACAAAATGAATAACTAACAAAACAAAACTGATGCAATTTACCAAAGCTTCTAGATTTTGCTTTTCCAAACACAACTGAAGGTATGGTTTTGATAATAAAAAGTACAGAAAATTTCACCTGACCCCAAAATTTGTCAGTATAGTAAACATTTAAATTTACAGATAAATAATCCAATACCTGTTGTTTATTTTATTTGTTTACTTATCTTTTTAAGCAAGTAAATATACAGCAAGAGATGTTTAAAATATTTTATTTTACATTAAATTGTGACAGGATCCTTTAGCACAATGACAATACAGAAACATGGCTGCTGTTGGACAATTGTGTCACATGTGTGGGTGTATAATGTTAGCCCAATGTTCAGAACGCTGGCAGGTAACTGGCTGGCCATAAAATGCAGAAAGTGTTGACGGATTATAATTTCTCTCTCCAGGCCTTTTACATTTGTCTTATTACTAGTTATATGCGTATGCTTATACAGCAAGCCTGGCCAATCTGTAGCTCTCCAGGTGTTGTGAAACTACTAGTCTCTGCGTCCTTTGACTGCATGGGCATAGCTATGTGACAAAGCATTCTGGGACTCGTAGTTTTAGAACAGCTGGAGAGCAACAGGTAGGCCAGGTCCGTAAAATAGCTTTAAAAACAGCAGTAGTTTACACCTTTGCCAGTGTAAAGTTGGAAACATGTATCTATGTTATGATTACAGGGATATATAGTACTTGCAAAGCTTTGCCATTTGGAGTGTAGCATTCTTTTGATTAATAGTGACAAGGACTAAAAAAGAAAAAAAAAAGAAATAAGAAAATGATAATAATAATGGCCTGATCCAGACTTAAGTAAGTGCATGAACTTAGTTACTCCTGGGCTAAACCATGTTGATTGCAGGGGGAGTCAAGGTAATTGTATTCTTTGCATGCAGGGATATATCTTTGAATTGCTTACTGCACACAGATACCGACCAGCTTTACTATCACACTGTTATTTAGACTTGGGATAGGAAACATCACCTCTCAACTCTAATACTGCTTGCAACAGATGAAATATGAGTCCCCCTGCAATCAACATGGTTTAGCCCAGGAGTAACTAAGATCATGCACTTAACTAGGTCTGGATCCAGCCCAATGACATTTACTGCGGCTTTCGGTGGTCTTCGCATACTTACATGCACATGACTGTGTGTGTGGTTTTGATGACAGTACAGTTAATACCACATGACCCCAAAATTTGTTTGTACAGTAAACATTTATTTTCTCTGATAAATATAGCAATAGCTGTGTATTTATTTTTGTTGTACTCACCTTTTCAAATAAGTAAATATACAGTAAGAATGGTGTCAAATATCTGGTTATACTTTAAATTGTGACAGCAAGACACGAGAACATTGCTGGAACTGCTGGTATCCCAGCATGGCTGCCATTGGTCACCTGTGTCACATGTGCAGAAGCCAGTCAGACCTGTACCTGTAAATTGCAGATGCCAGATAGCACAAATCTGGAACTTTTACTCAGTCATGAACCACGCACCACAACCTGATATACACACAGAGGGAATATTCTTTCCTCAGAAGTGTCATTTACACAATGACAGCAACCTCACCATAGCCTTTCCTGTCCAGACCCTTGGCTCACAATGCAAAAAAGCCTGGTACAATGTAGTGAAGAGGTAGAGCGGAGGGTATGAGTAAAATCCTTTTAAGCAATGAAACCAATACAAAAGCAAGAGACCTGTAAGCTTCCTATGCAGGGAATTCCATCAGTAGTGTTGACAAGTTTTTGAGGGACAAGTTATTATTATCGTTTATTTATAAGACGCCACAAGGTGTCCGCAGCGCCATACAACAACAGTATACAGTACAGACACACAGGTAAGTGATGAACGGCATAGTACATAATTAAATATAATAATATCACAAAAATACAATAAGGTGAAGCAAGCACAGAACGGAAGACAAAACGCAAGGTGTCAAGCTTGGCAGATCAGGAAGAGGGGATAGAGCGCAGGGAGAGGTTGAGAGGAAGCCACCAGGTGGGGATTAGGTAAAAGGGTAACAGAGAAGGACAAGAGCATAAGAAGTGAGTGACAGATCAGGAAGGAGAGGTACGGGGGGGGGGGGGGGGGTGGGAGGAGGGAACAACACTAGGATGGACGGCCCTGCTCACGTGAGCTAACACACTAAGTAGGAGGGATGAACTTACAAAAGACATAAGGAGGGGGAAGGGAATGGACTGCTGGTGTGAGCAGAGGAGAGGAGGAAGGAAGGAAAAGAAGGGATAGATGTAGGATGCAGTGGGGATGGTAAGTGGAGGAGTGATAAGCTAGCTTGAAGTTAGCATCAGTTTTTATTTTCCAGAGCTCTGAGACCCTATACCACGTTCAGATTGCCCAAGCTGAAAAAGCTGGGTTTTTAGCCAGGGTGTAGAGCCGGGGACATTTTTGGGGCTGTTAAAAATGGAGCGTTCAGATTGAGCTGAAAACACCGGCTATTTTAATGAAAAAGCCAGCTTTGTAACTCAGTCTGAACGCGCCAAGCCGGCTACTGAAAGCCGATGTTCAGAGCCGGCTAAAACCCTTCTTTTTAGCAGGCTCTGAACACCGGCATTCAGTAGCCGGCTTTTTGTAAATGGACCGATTGAGTTTAGAAGCTGGCTTTTTTACTACAGCCGGCTTTTCCAGCAAAAAAGCTGGTGTTTTGAGGCAATCTGAACGGGTATTAGAGTCCACCTGCTATATGACACATGGTAAATGAACCAATTAGCTAAATACCCAGATAACAGGGTTCATGCGAGTTACTGTTTTAGTAGCAGCCAACATGAACTATATTATCATAGCAAAACTGAATTTCACAAAGAACAGCGCTTTAAACATCATTTTAAGATAAAGCATATAAATGACTTTCAGTTCTGTAAAAGAATACAGATTTACTAAAGGCGAGTTTGTTAAAAATCACCAGAGTTTGCTCATTTTTACTGTTGATTTGTAAATCTCTGATTTACAAAAGGTGAAATCGACCATTAAATCGCCGGAGATGGCGTATGGTCAAACTCGCCGGAGATGAATGATCTTTTTTCCATTCTTTAGATACAAATCTCAGATTTACTAAGGGGAGAGTGTTTTAAATTGCTGTAGATGGACTCAAAATACGCCAGTTAATAGAGGTGGGTCTGAGGGGAGAGATTGTGGAAATCGCTGGCAATTGGTATGCAAATAATGATTACATAAGTCCCTAATTTTACGAATCTGGCTACGACGCATGCGTAGTAACTATTTTAAGCTATCTACGTAGCGTTGTTACGTAACTTGCGTATATGCGGTCTTTAGAAACGCTACGTAGATAGCATAAAATAGTTAATACGTCTGCGTAGTAGCTAGATTTGGAAAATTAGGGACGTATGTAAAAAAAAAAAAAAATAAATAGGGTTGTGAATCCAGCCCGGTGCCTATAAAAATAAGGGCCAGATTCTCTACTTGCCATGGACATGGTACCACTGCATGGTTAAAATAAAACAAAAACTAAAAAACTGTTGGTAATTGATTAAGTATAATAAAAAGGAGATTATTCTCGATCATATTTGTGCTCACAAACATCAGTCCAAAAACAATTACCCCTAAAGTAAAAAACATACAATAAAATAAACAGAACCAAAGAAAGCATTAATGTTGGTACTTACAAGAAGAGACATAAGTTGCAAATCCAAGCAGAACCAAGCCAAGAAACACCACTAATGACAAACAGGAAGCCACCTTTGTTGTGTAAAGCCTGAAATCCGTCGATTTAGGAAATCCAAAGCATTACATGTAAAATATATAAATCACGGCCATCTGATGTGATTTAAGTCAATCGCCGTAGATTGAAAATTGCCACTGCAAAAAGGCAACTTAGTAAATTCAGGATTTGAAATAATAAAAAAAATAACGGCGATGTTTGGTGATTTAATTGAGCGATATAAATCACACCTTAGTAAATATGGCCATTAGGCTCAGCAGAGGTTGTCCATTTTGGATAGGATGCTCTCTGGTCATCATGGCTGTTGCAAAAAACCCAATAGACAGAGTATTAAAAAAAAGTCCTACTAAGGATTCCTTGCAGGTGATTCTATGGCAAGCATTTTACACTGGATTCATAATTACAACAAACAGTCAGGTTAGGCATTCTGAATGCGTAAGTGCTCAGTACATGCGTACACATGCTAGTCACATACCGGAACGCATTACACACGGTTCTGGATTCTGAGCTGGGAGTCTATCCCATGGCAGGGCAGCATGGTGAGTGGGGGAGGATTTAAATTGTAGAGTAAAGGCTTGTAAAAGCACATAGGAACAATCCTTCATTACGCACCAACTCCTACAGCATGCATGAATCTGGATCCAGTCCTTTGCGAATAAGACAGTAAACAGTAGAATAGTATAATACATAGATTTCTCTTTGAATTTAGATAACCAAAGGGCTATTATTCAACCGTGATTCAAAACGAAAGGGGGCCTAATTCAATAAGCTTTGCATCCACGTTATTTGCAGTGCGAAGCTAATGCCGCATATTTTTGGGGGGAATTTTATGCCCCATAGAGGTGCGCACAGAAATTCACTTACTTTTCATACCGTATATGAGCAAAGCATGTTCATTTGTTTATTAGAAGTGTTTAGAACGCCCTGTATATTACAGTACTCAGCAACGCTAGGTTACGCCATCTTACCAGCAAGTCTCAGTCCACGTAGCCATATCATTCATCCAGTACACTGGTTACATCACCACACACATATTCATACCACGGTGTCAGTCAATTATTTATTAGTAACATTACATATGATTTTGGATGTCATCCTTCAGTACCTTGTCATCTCACTAACATTCAAATGTCCCCTCCCAATGGCCATTTCTAGTTACAAGAGAGGAGAGACGTACCACGAAAGGAGCAAAAACAGTACTATAAGAGTTCTCTTGTCTCACGAACCATTATATACAGGGGAGGTAAAGACTAGCTCTGCTGACGGAGAAAACATTTTTTGGGAATTAGACATAAAGCTCTCTCTGCTTCCATGAAATGACAGAGAAGGGATTGTGCTTAACAGCAGAGCCCTGTGCACATTGCAGCCACTGATTGCTGTACTCCATGTTGTGATTGGAGCAATGGAAACGTGCAAAACTCCGATTGGATAAGCAATCTAAACATTTAAGGCAAAAATGGATTGAAACTGATTTGAACCGTATAGGACTTATGACGATAGCACACGCAGCCTCTTCAGTACCTAGTAAAAAGGAGCAGGATGAGAGGGGCAGCTGGCAAGAACTGTGGCCCGATCTCAGGAAGCCCTCACTGCTCTTCTTTTACAGAGCTACTTTAAACATCCATCCAACGGGAGCCCTGCTAAAAAGATGGGGCCAGTGGTTGGTTGGTGGGCACAGATCTGACTTACAACAGCCCCCCCCCCTCAGGGCAGACCTTGGTTTGTTATAGAGCTGGTAAATAACAGGTCTGTCCCCAGGTTAGTGGGTGTGCATGTCCTCCAGATTGTCCTGCACATCAGCCGTAGTGATAGACAAAATCATAACTACTGGGCTCTTTGGGGATTGGAGGAGGCACCTCGGGGATCTGTATGTTCTCCAGGTCCAGCAGGCGCAGCTTCATCTCCATACTGAGCAAAGTGTCCATGTCACTGCGGGTCAGCTCACTGCTCATCTCTCTCCCCAGGAGAGCGTTCACACCGTCAATCCAGATGCAGTACTGAGGGGAGAGAGCCACAAGATACAGAGGTCATCTCAAACAAGAACCAGACATGTAGGCAGTAAATAGGATTACAAAAAAGAACCATAATAACAATAATAAACAATAATAATAACATAATAATAATTACACTGTCTGACTAAACTCTGTTTTACTATTGCTCATTATCTACACATCAGTAGAGCGACTATTTATTTTAGATCCTTGGCCTGGATTGCAATTCACTAATGCAACTTTATTGATCACTTCTTAACGATAGGAGGCCACCCACAGAGCTACTCTAGAATGGAACGCCAGCCACTGGAGCAGAGTCTTGGAGGACACGTGAGGACTGAGGTGATCCAGGTTTTCCTCCATGTCTTGCATCGAGTAACAGAGTGATTTGACCTCAACTAAGGCCACTGGGACTTTTATTGTTCCTAAAGACCTTCCCTGAATCACTACTAACCAGCACCAGACTAATGTGCTCCTGGAACCCAAAAGCTGGGTACACACCTGTCCAGTCCTTCAGGATGCAACTCCCAACCTGACCGTTTACACAATCCTACAGAGGTTTCACTGTTATAACACCCAATCCATGATCCACACTTTTACAGCAGACCTCCAACCTGCATCTGCTCAAGGATCCTGTCACCG
>WWET01001122.1:349754-354754 GCA_011038615.1 Limnodynastes dumerilii | reverse complement strand
TTAACTCTAGAATTTCAGGTTGAATTTTTTCCCTCAGTTCACTGAAAGAGCAAGAAACATAAGAGCGTGAAGGTCTTCCTCAGAACAGAAGGTTTATGTGACGGCTCATAGGAATACCAGAGCAATAGCCAAAAACAAGGGAAGACCTGTCTGTTACATACACAATGGGCGGAGACTGGAAGTCATCCTGACTCAGCCGCTCAGACTGACGAAGGCGAAGGATCTCCGTGTAGCTCAGGTTACGCAGCTTGTTCTTCAGTTGCTCTAAAGAGTTTGGTTTTGAGGGGAGAGCCCGAGTGATCTGCTCCCTCACCACCTGCATCACCTGAAGAACAGAGACCGATGTGTACAAACTAACAGCAACCAATAATGTCATTATGCAAGGAGGAAATAAGCAGAGTGATTGGTGACAGCTCATTTATACAAAGGAAACCAGGGACCAGATCTCCACACATCAGCCAAATGCCACAAGATCCAGACCTCCATACATCAGCCAAATGCCACCAGATCCAGACCTCCACACGTCATCCAAATGCCACCAGATCCAGACCTGAATACATCAGCCGAATGCCACTAGATCCAGACCTCTATACATCAGCCAAATGCCACCAGATCCAGACCTGAATACATCAGCCAAATGCCACCACATCCAGACCTCCACACACCATCCAAATGCCACCAGATCCAGACCTCCACACATCAGCCAAATGCCACCAGATCCAGACCTCCACACATCAGCCGAATGCCACCAGTTTCAGACCTCCATACATCAGCCGAATGCCACCAGATCCAGACCTCCACACATCATCCAAATGCCACCAGATCCAGACCTCCATACATCAGCCAAATGCCACCAGATCCAGACCTGAATACATCAGCCGAATGCCACCAGATCCAGACCTGAATACATCAGCCGAATGCCACCAGATCCAGACCTCCATACATCAGCCAAATACCACCAGATCCAGACCTCACACATCAACCGAATGCCACCACATCCAGACCTCCACACATCAGCCAAATGCCACCAGATCCAGACCTTTCACACATCAGCCAAATGCCACCACATCCAGACCTCCATACATCAGCCAAATGCCACCACATCCAGACCTCCATACATCAGCCAAATGCCACCAGATCCAGACCTCCACACATCAGCCAAATGCCACCACATCCAGACCTCTAAACATCAGCCGAATGCCACAAGCTGCTTAGGGAAGTCAGCTGAATATCTTAACTTAGTTAAACTCTGTAAGGTGTGTGTGTGTGTGTGTGTGTTTGTTTGTTTAAGACAGGGTTTTCCATTTCCATGCAGGTCAGCATTCATACAGACCGCTGATCCACACAAGAGACTTCAGGCTGCCGTATGGCGTAATTCAGTTCACTTTCCTCTTTCATGCAGACTGCCAGACCACCGAGTTCTAGATCCAGTCCCACGTTACTAAGGATCAGACTCAGAGATAGAAAATAAGGACCGGATTCTCACTTGAGAATTTTTCTTCTTATGAGCGTAGTTTTAGGTGCAGAGCTACGCATGCAAAGTAACAATTTTATGCTATCTACGTAACATTTCGTTACGTAGATTGTGTACATGCAGTCTTCTGTACACAAACAGTATTAGAGTTGAGAGGTGATGTTTCCTATCCCAAGTCTAAATAACAGCGTGATAGTAAAGCTGGTCGGTATCTGTGTGCAGTAAGAAATTCAAAGATACATCCCTACATGCAAAGAATACAATTACCTTGACTCCCCCTGAAATCAACATGGTTTAGCCCAGATGTAACCTTCCTCTCTTATTTTCCATCTCTGAAACTGGTCCTAAGTACCCACAGACTGGATCCAATAAAAATCCAATTACCAAGGAGGAGGAGCAAATATCAGAGGTCCTATAACCCTAGAACTACGAGCAAATGTCATAGAAGATTCAGGTGATGGTTATAAGATTTTAGTGGACAACCCGGAAACATTGGTCCAGCTAACACCGAAATGAATATAGTTTTCCTGACACATCAAACAGTGATATAGATGGACCCTAAATGGCTTCAATAATTTATGTAATGTTATATTGTTATTATGGTCCGGAGTCACAGTTACGTAGTTTGCGTCTTACGTACATAGTTTTAAGAATTGAGCTATTATGCATGCGTCTAGCTTATTTACGCTATCTACGTACCATTTCTGTACGTAGATTGCGTAAGCGGTCTTTAGAAATGGTACGTAGATAGCGTAAATTAGCTACTATGCATGCGTAGTAGCTCAATCCTTAAAACAACGTACTGAAGACGAAAACTACGTAACTGTGACTCCGGACCTCTGTCCTCACGTGACCCTTGCTTGGAGCTTTATTACATAACTGTGGCTCGCCACATGGAGCGGTTTATGGAAACGTACTTTGTTGAAGTCCTCAGCGGTAGCTCTCATCTCTTTCCACGTCTTGTTCAGTAACTGGATGCAGATACAAAAGAATTCCTCAAAGGACCTCTCATGAGTAAAGAACATTGGGTGGTAATCATTGCGACCTTCATTAGCTGTGAGGAAAAACCCCATAATGGCTTATAATGGGCTAAGACGTGAGCACGTCAGCGATTGCTAGCAACCTTAATTTATATATTGCGATGCTTCACAGAGATCTCAGTTTACTCACGTTACATACAAACATAAAGACACTGGGCCGTACTCAGAGATCCCTTTTCACGTCAAGTTCCGTGCGTATTTTTAGATGAGTTTCAACTGCGCATGCGTAGTAACTTTTTTTACGTAGTATACATAGATTATACATTCGTAAGTGCCTCACAGATGGACTTGTGAATCGCACTTGAATACATACGTCCGGATATGCGATGCAAAAATATATACGTGAAAATTGTTTAAAAAGTGGCGGAGGAAGGCATTTCAATAAGGGTATGTGGGCGCGCCTAGCATGAATCGCACATATGGAGGACACATACGCACGCAACTGCTCATGGAAAGTTACAAGTGGTCTATGAAGGCGGAAGTCACCGACAGCACGGTCGAGGGGGGGGTGTTATGGGTGTGAGGGGGGTTTGGCCTGCACCGGCCGTGCGTATAATTGCGGTCCGATCTGGAAACGGATCTGTGAATACAGCCCACTAACAGTAATTATGTTTGGGGGGGTGGAGGAAAAAAGAAGAGACAGAAACAACTGCTGGAGTTACTTACGCAGCTCTCCAACCTGCAGAATCTCACATAACATCTTGGTCAGCTCAATGGCACTGCGTCCAAACGGACATTCATGTTTATCTTCCCTACTGCTGTTCTCCAGTACAATCTGCAGGCACATGAGAAGAGAAAAATGAATGAGCAGAGTCATTCTATAACATAATGGCAAATAACATCGCAAATTACACAATGAAAATGTGCTAGATTAATAAATGTGGGGGATGATTCTCATTACTGAGTACATAGCGGATTTTTGCTATTGCACAAACAATCAAAATTTTCAGTGATACACAATCCCACGGTTAGCTGCGTCCGAAAAGGCGGAAAGGCGGTGAGTAGTGTTCAGTCGGTGGGCAAATACAGCGAGGTTGTGTTTACACAATTTACATCTGGACTATAGTTGAAAACTATGCAATCGCTGTGAACCTGTGTCTGCATCAGGCTCTTTATTAGGAAGACCTACATTATGCACAGAATCCAAAAGAACAAAGCTAATGTTAGAGACTATCAGAGCGTGTCTTCAGAAAACAGATCTTCTGCAACATGGAGGTGCTCGTCCTGCAAGGAGAGAACACATAATAGAAGTATGGAGTCTGGTCAGGTGAATGCGGTAGGGACTCACCCGTACGTAGGTGTCTTGGTGAAACTTTGCCAGGTACAACATGTTGTCAAGAGCCAGCATACCGGGCGGTGTCTGAATGAAATCCATGGCAGGGTTCACATGGTTCTGAAACACAAGTACATTTTACAATGGCGGCTCATCTGCTTGTGTTACACAGGCGCCAAAAAAATAAATACAAACAAAATCAATAAAAATAAAGAGTGAATTTATTCACTGTATAAGCAATCTCCAGATTATATATGGGCAATATGCAAACTTGCTATGAGACACAGCATTAGCCATAGTGGGCCGTATTCACAGATCCGTTTTAGCTGCGACTTCCGTGCGTATTTTTAGGTACATTTCAACTGCACATGCGTAGTCATTTTTTGTACGCAGTTCACGTAGACTTTCCGCGCGGATGTTCATTATGGACGGAAATGCATCGCGAGCGGACTTGTCAAGCGGGCGTAGGTAGATATGCGCGAAAGTCGATCGGAAATATACGCACCTAGGAATTTAAATAGAAAAGGGCAGGGGGAGGTTTTTAAATGAAGGGAAGTGAGCGCGATTACCAATATACGCACGGGCGGAGGACACATACGCTCCTAAAGGGCAGCGGAGTTAATGCCAGTCTAAGGAGGCGGAAGTCTCCGAGATGAAGGATTAGCAAGGGGAGTGACTGGGGTTTTGGTGGCTGTAACTTGCTCCGTAGGTGAGTATATTTGTGCTCTGATCGCAGCATGGAAGTCTGAACACGGTCCAGTATTTCTGACGGCTTTATTGAGCACCACTCAATACAGAGAGATTTGTGTAGTAACCAAGGTAACTATACAAGAGAAACAGCGACACATATCAGGAAAGGGAAGGGCAAAGTACATGTCACCATTACAACAACTCTGATATCAACTGCTGTCTGCAATTACAAGGCAACTGATATGTCTACCTTCATAAATCTCTCAGCAAGGTACAGAGGACACAAGCTTCCCATATATGCGTTTCCCCCCCTCAAAATATCACAACTGACCCTCAGAGGTCCCGCAGGGCGGATTCAGGCCGCTGATTCTTCTGCACATCCGTGCTCCCCATTTTATCTGATCCCTCCCTCCATGCATAAGCATCCAGCCCTGTCCCACCATTAGAGCTACAGGCTGGAAGTCTGGATCCTAAGGAAAACGCAGGGAATTTTCACTCAGAGAGCGTCATTGAAGCCTATTCC
>WWET01001122.1:339073-349725 GCA_011038615.1 Limnodynastes dumerilii | reverse complement strand
CTGCTGTAACATGAAGATCAGACCCCATTGCATATGACGTCATCTCTGCCTTCATTTTAAACGAGTATTTATAGCACCATCGTATTATGTAGCGCTTTACAATTTACATATATATATATAATCAGCTACATGTAATGGGAGAGACTTAGCTCACTCACAGTGAACCCCAGCATCTTGTAGTCCTTGCTATACATGGCTTTGCGCTTCTCAGTACCAGTTCCAGACACTCCGCTGCTGTCAGACTCTGCGTCAAATGCAATTCTTCTCAGCTCAAATATAATGTCTCTCTGAGCCTGCAGAAAGACAGATCAGCTATTAGCAGGACAGGACATTATGTAAAGCAAGGAACACGTTCACGTTCAAAATTCAAGCTTAAAATGCTGTCATGACACAGCCGGCCCTGACAGTGTGCAAATACTCGGCATCAATGTTGTTTGGGAGAATGAATAGGAGTCTTGTCACCTGGTCATTGGGGTCCATTTTGGTCATCATTCTTTCCTCCAGGAGATTGAAGGTTAGCACCTGTAGCACATACAGCTGATGCGCCATCTCAGTCTTAATTGGTCGATTTCCTCGGATAATATGCTGGAAAGACATAACACGAGGAAAAACAGTATGTTAGAAGCAGAAACTAAACAACGGAATCCCAACAGAAAGAATTATAAACATATTCAAAGACGTTTCCCACTAGAGTGATGTATCCTCTAAATCCAGGACAACATAAGATGGTAGACCACAGAGCCATAACTATTCAACAGTGTAGATTTTGCCCTTAGGAGCAGCAATATTACTTGAGATTTTGGAACATTCCCTGTGACTGCAGAGAACAGCTCTGAAAACAAAGCAATGAAATAGAATCATTTGATCCGTAATAAATCAGGGACCGGCTTCATATCTCCACTGCACTGAGATCAAACTCCCGGGCAGCCAGGTGCAGACCTCTACCTTACTATGTCACAACTGCAGAAGCCTGGAAAGTCAGTAAGAGTCCTCACTGTGCAATTAGAATACTTCCCACATTGCATACACAACGTATATACATATACAATCCCGACCTGCTACTGAAAACTTTCCCATTACGGAAGTCTGATTCTAAAGGATCCAGATCTGTAAATCTGTAATAGAAATGTGTTGTATGTACACAGACACATTCACAAGTAGTCTTATATAACCAAATAACCAATCTACAGGGCACAGTTTGTAGGAGGCCTAAATAGGGAAAAGACAGAAGAGGGAGAAACAACATGTCTCAGGATACAGGGGTCTAAGAGGCAGCAGAGTGAAAGCAGAAATAGGAGAACCAATGTTTTCTTTGGATTTCCGCTCTCATCCTCCCTCTTGTCATTTAGTAAAGTCTCAGCTCTGGAGTCATCACTGACTTCTCCGCAGCCTTAGCTCTCCTCCCGTTTTCCTCCAGTGGCGTCACAATCTCAGGATGGCAATCACACGTGATTATCCACTGCAGGCTCCTTCTACAGTGATGCCAGATTTCAGGGATGAATCCCGTGGGTCCGGACGTCTCTGGAGAAGGAGCTCTGCTGGCGATTGCAGGACATACAGGTTTTGTAAATATCAAACTTCCATCCTACAGGATCGCTGAGATGGCTGACAACCGTACAAGGTATGTAACATTGATATAGAGCAAATAAGCCCCAGAATATAATGATACATCTGCCATGTTTTCCTGCTGCTCCCAGTGAACATATCTAGCTTCCCCTGTACTTACATTTAGTATAATAGATCGAAGGTGTTTCTGTACAAAAGCGTTTGCCATTTCCTATATCAGAAAGAACAGAAAACAATCATTACACATACTAGGAAAACAATATACAAAACAAAGAAGTTGTCAAGAAGTTGAGGGAAAAAACCAAGCTAGAGATAGCCGAAGAACAGCACTAACACAGCATCACAGGAAGAAAGAGAATCCATGGAAAGAAACAGGACAACGATTACTCCCGTGGTACTCACGCTAACAGGAACATCCATGAGATTCTGAGGCTTCTCCTGAGTGCACAACGCACACAAACAGAAGCAAAGACAGGAGTTAAGAGCAGACGGCGACCAGCAGCACACCACGGGATAAATACACAGCACACACAAAGACACAGAGTTATGTTAGCGGCATGCTCACAGGACCTACATGGGGACACAACACACACCTGCCGTTTGTCCTCTGGAGCCTTGAGGAAGAGGGCATTGATGAGAGCAATGGCGTATGTCTGGATCTCCTGGTTACAGCTGCAAGAGAAGCATCAGAATGAACCAGGGGCGGACTGAGATCCAAAAGAGACCCTGCAAAAAAAATTCTTAAAGCGGCCTCATGTGGGCGGAGAAAGTCATTAGTGGATGTGGCCAACATAAAAGTGGGAGGGATTATCTTAGATGTGGCTGATGCAATGCAAGCCGTTATGAAGATCTACAACAGGAGCCAATAACCTTCATTAAAGACATAGTATTGTCAAGGTGTTTAATTAATGTAATAAACTGTAAATTTTATTGTGAGCGATTACGGTACATTATGTAAAAGATACACTCAGCACACACAAAATACATTATCAAAGAAATTTGGGTTGTACAGGGAACGTTAGATTTATATATTGTCCATTAACTAGTGCCAAAGTCTTCCCTTTCTGGTTATTTCTACAATAACTGTACAAATAGATATAATGGGCCTGATTCACACTTCAGCTTCTTAAGTGCGTATTACGCCGAAATGACGTAATATGTCACTTACACTATCAACATAGCAGGTCGGTACGTAGATAGTGTCCGTGTGGCCTTTAAAACCGCATGGAGTACTTTATGTAGAAAGAGGAGGTGTAACGCTGCCTCGGGGCGTTCTTAGGAAAGAAGTGGGAGGGATTTAGATTAGCCGGGGAGGCTGGGAGAGGCAAGGTCCATACGGACATTGGACTGGATCCAGACCTTGTTAAGTGCATGAACTTAGTTATTCCTGGGCTAAACCATGTTGATTTCAGGGGGAGTCAAGTTAATTATATTCTTTGTATGCAGGGATATATCTTTGAATTGCTTACTGCACACAGATACTGACCAGCGTTACTATCACGCTGTTATTTAGACTTGGGATAGGAAACATCACCTCTCAACTCTAATACTGTTTGCAACAGATGAAATATGTCTCCCCCTGCAATCAACATGGTTTAGCCCAGGAGTAACTAAGTTCATGCACTTAACAAGGTCTGGATCCAGCCCATTGTGCGGTTAGGTAAGGTAGCCCTAAGGCACCCGTAAGCACCATAAGGTACCTAAAAACTGGGGGAAGGTTGGGGGCTGGAAGAGGCACTTAGGTGCGTTTCTGCCTGCACCTAACTCACTCTTAACTGTGAATCAGGTCCAATATGAGTTATAACATGTTTTGTAACAGTATTGAGCCTTAAACAAGGCCAAGAACTTTCTTATAATTAGTTACTGTATCAGACAACTAATAACCAGAGAATAAGCAGATTTGCATCTTTGTGACCTAGGGACCATCACATATAACAGGCCACCTCCTACGTCATTATTATACCCTAGATCTATAGTTAGTTCTTTATTTGCCTACACAGCTTATAGAGAGTTTGGAAAGAAAAAAAATTGCCCAAAGGAAACAACTGAAAATCTTATTAAGGAGATTTACAACACAGAACATTTGATAACTGTAAGCGATTTCCCCTCCCTGCAGATGCCAGGTCTATGTAGACAGGATTTCTCCAACCTGTGTGCAGACAGCTTGAAGACAAAGATCGTTACATAGAATACTAATTAGTAAACTAAGGTGATTCAGTCATTACCCTTCAGTCTTACAGATTATATAAATAAAAAAAAAATGTTTTGTCTTATCTGGAAAAGAAAAACAAACAAACAACCATCTCAGAGAACTGGAAAAAATGTAATAGACTACAAAATAATGATTTTTAAAAAAGCTTAAAAAGTAAAGATCAGGAGAGTGAAGAGCTAAAGCAAAAAATACAACAACCTCAAGACAACTGGAAAACACAATGGTAATATAAACAAACATTTTCCTCTGATAACATGTCACATTGTCAGCGAATATATATATATATATATATATATATATATATATATATATATTATATATACACACACACACACAAACACATTATTTTACAGTTCTTTTTATAGAGCTGTTCACATCTTTGAGAAATCCTGCACATGAGCAAAATCTGGAAGAGAATCTTAATAACTATCTCCCAATACAGACAGTATCCTAGTGTCTACAATACATTACAGACAGCATCCTAATGACCACCGCTAATACAGAGAGTAGCCATGTGTCCTGCATTCTATACTGAGCCTCATTAATACAGAGAGATTCCTTGGGACCCCCACCTAGAACAGAGAGTATCCTAATGACCATCCCCCAAAACAGACAGCAGCCTAGTAGCCACCAAGTACAATAGATAGCATCCTAGTGAACTCTATTCTCTACAGACATCTTCTGCCACCACCCAATACTGTGAACAGCCTACAGGAGTTATTTTCAAACATAAGAGAAACTGATGTATGTGGCCTCAAAAGCCACCAACCTACCGGGAAAATTCCCTGTAAATCCTATAGCCAATCCACCCCAGGGGCCAGATTTACTAAACTGCGGGAAAGGAAAAGTGGAGATGTTGCCCATGACAACCAATCAGATTCTAGCTGCTGACATTTTCTAGTATGTAACAGGAAAGTGAGAGTTAGAATCTGATTGGTTGCTGTGGGCAACATCTCCAGTTTAGTAAATATGGCCCCTGGAGTGAACATAAAATGTCTGCATTGTTGGAGGAGGACAGACAGAGGGACAGACAGACAGACTTACACCTGTAGGTGACAAATTAGTTGGCCCACGGTGATTTCCTCAGCAATCTTTAGATACAGAGCCTGGCTGTTTAATACCATACTTTCTAGTATGGCTAAAGACCTCTGGAGGATTGAGACGTCCACTGTTGACTGTGACACATATCCTGCAATCTGCAAACAAACAAGGCATCTATGAGCCAGGCCCTGGTAGCCATAAAAATACTTCAAAGCCTCAATAACTAGTTACTGCAGCTAATAACTAGTTATAGGCAATTAACTATATTATAACACGAATGTCAATTCCTGATAAATGAAAAAATCTAAAATCTAAGGGTGAAGGGAAGATTTACAAATAAATTTCCCTATCAAGTATAATTGCATAGCTACAGTGAACAATCACCTTAATATCACTGTTATATATAGTACAAAAACAAATACAATAAGTAGAGTGCATACTGCACACTACAGTGTCATACAGCAACAGACGAAGGACTCTTCCTACCTGCTTTATAAAAGTCAGCGACACCATGTCCCAAGAGACGATGCCATGATCCATTAACTCCAGGAAGGCTGTCAGTGTGAAGGCCAACATCTCGCTGTAACTGTGGGGGAGAAGAGACTGGTGACTTGTGGTACACAACAATGAGTATTAAAGCACTAAAGCGGAGGAAATTGAGAGAGTTATGTCTGCTAGCTAAGATACACTGGTTCACGTGCTAGTGTAGGGTAATGTAGTCAACTACTTATATAAATAAAAAGATGGCAAATACAATCCTGAGATTAAAAACCCCCACAAACGTAAGCAAACATAAACAGGAACGCCGCCTACGTGTTGTAGATGTGTTTGAAAAGTGTGGCGGCTGCGTGTGGTCCAGAAGTGCAACAACAGTGCCTTGGCATTGCAAACAACTATGGCGCACAGCAGGTAAGCGCTAGGCAGATACATTGCACATGAGTAGCCTAGTAATACTGACTGTAAATGGAGACTATGATTAATGCGAGCACCTCCGTCAGAACGTAAATGTCCAAAAATAAAAGCAAACAAAAGGACTAGATTGAAAAGAGGAGGAAAATAAGAAGGAAAGTTACTCCTGGGCTAAACCATGGTGATTGCAGGGGAATCATATTTCATCTGTTGCAAACAGTATTAGAGTTGAGAGGTGATGTTTCCTATCCCAAGTCTAAATAACAGTGTGATAGTAAAGCTGGTCAGTATCTGTGTGCAGTAAGCAATTCAAAGATATATCCCTGCATGCAAAGAATACAATTAACTTGACTCCCCCTGCAATCAACATGGTTTAGCCCAGGAGTAACCTTCCTCTCTCATTTTCCATCTCTGAATCTGGTCCAATATTTTAAACTTTTAATAAAACCATGAAAAAATGAGATTTGTTCTTACTGTATGTAGAAATGATTTAACATCCACAATACATCAGCAGCAAATGTTGTGACGTAAACAGTCCATTTTTATATATGCTTTTGGCACTAGATCGGGTGCACTTGCGTGGGCGCTCTTACTGTACATTAGTTACATCCTTCCATCCCTTCCCTCCTTCAACACGTCCCTCCGGATGCAAGCAACTGCAGCATGAGTCACGCTCAGATCTGAATGGACGGCGATTGTGTATTCTGCAGTTCTGAGCATGTGCAGTAGGAAAGCACGCTCAGCATGGGAGTACAAGTTGCCCCCCTTCCTATCCAGAGTTCTGCCAACACTCTTGGACCCATGATAGGTAAAATAATTAGAAGCATTAAGGTGTGATGATGGGTAAAGAAAGCCAGAGATATTGCACTAGGCATTATGAAGATGTGGTACTGACTGTGATAAGAGCTTTGTGCCACCTTCTACCAGTCGGGTAAGAACAGTCACTCCTTCCATGTTGATGAACTCCGTTGCAAAAGTAGTGTCCGCGGAGAGCTTAGCCAGCTCCTTCATGGCCTCTAGCCTGGAATCCATACTGGAGCTCTGAATCCTCTCCAGAAGCTGTCGCGCTGCACGGGACTGATCACAAAATGAAGGTCAGAGCAGAAGAGCAGAGGTAAAAGAAGCGTGAAGCATAAGAGTCTGCTGGTCAAGAGATAAAAGGGGAATCTTATACATCACTTACCGGAGACACCGCCAGCCGCAAAATGGTCCCATTCTTTATGTCACCTCGAGTCTGAAATATTAAAGAGAGTCATCACAGAGACAGGACACTGCCACACTAATGCACAAGAACACAGGTACTGTACCCCAACCAAGCCACCTGGGGGTGCGTGTTCTCTCACCTGCTCTGTGATATACAGCTGGGGGCCGTCTGCGTAACGAAACGCATAGTATTCAGGGTTAGGCAAGGACCACCTAAGTGACACAACAACGCAAGGCTGAAGGCATTCTTCATAAACACATATGTCAGGTAGGATGTCAAGGTGAGAAATGGTTCCCTTTTCATTCATTCAGTGCACAGATACTATGCATATCAGCTTCCATTATATATTTATTAACAGGTTTTTATAAAGCGCCATAGATTACGTAGAACTTTACAATCATTGGGCTGGATCCAGACATAAGTAAGTGCATGAACTTAGTTACTCCTGGGCTAAACCATGTTGATTGCAGGGGAGTCATATTTCATCTGTTGCAAACAGTATTAGAGTTGAGAGGTGATGTTTCCTACCCCAAGTCTAAATAACAGTGTGATAGTAAAGCTGGTCAGTGTCTGTGTGCAGTAAGCAATTCAAAGATATATCCCTGCATGCAAAGAATACAATTACCTTGACTCCCCCTGCAATCACCATGGTTTAGCCCAGGAGTAACTCATTTCAAGCACTTACTTAAGTCTGGATCCAGCCCATTGTAACAAGACTGGGTAGTAACAAACAGACTGGGTAGGTGAAAGGGCCCTGCTCACAGACTTACACTCTATAGGACATTGGGGATTGATACAAGTGCCATATATTCTGTATCAAACAAATGCACCAGCCAGATTGTATATTAAAAAGTGCTCAGTGTTCTGTATGATCCAGTCACACAAAACGTCCATTGAACTCATAAAAAAAAAAAAAAAAAAAAAAGAGAGAGCACTGCTCAATGGGAGGAGTTTGGCGAGAGCACTGCTCAATGGGAGGAGTTTGGCGAGAACACTGCTCGATGGGAGGAGTTTGGCGAGAGCACTGCTCCATGGGAGGAGTTTTTATATATCATAGTTTTACAGTCTAGGTTATTTCAGCGCAGCTCTTTGCTGTGTGTTTCTATAGATGTCCCATAGAAACAGGTTATACCATAATACAAGGAAATCAGTGCACTACGTGTCTACACATTGAATGGAATAACCCCTCCCCCCAATGCCTTCAAAATAAAAGCCATTTATTGCTTAAGACTTAGTGTAATGGTGGCCTTTTCAATACTTTTAGTGTTGTACACAACCTGCCCTGTGCACTTACCCATCACACACTTCCTTGATAATCGATGCCAAAGGCCTTTTCTGTCAACACAAAAACAAGACTTGTAAGAAGAGATGAAAATGACCACAACAGGAAGCCTGCCACAAGAACTTCTCACACTTTCTCACGCCCTTTCACGTGCTCAGGTTACTGGAGTGGACAGACTCTATTTAATCTATAGAGCAAAAGAATAAAATGACATGAAAGTGTTTATTACTTCAAGTCACCGTGTATGTTGTATGCAGTCCAATGCCATTAAGCGGCAGAGGTGGTTTTGTTAGGATTTCACAGAAATTCAGAGAATAGTGAAACAGATTAAGGTGGAGGAGTTAAGCTGGGAACACACTACATAAATTGTGATAAACAGGTATTCTCAGAGATATATGACCAGTGTATACACCACAATGGTCACTGCCTAGCCATGTCAGAAAAGCAAACGGTAAAGAATGGAAGAGAGAGCCGCCGGTAACTCGTGTAGCGCGTAGTCAGGAAATAGTTACACATATGCGACTGTGTGAAATGTCATTAAATGTAGTGTGTACCCAGTTTACCTATAGCTGTATTACATATACGAATGCAGACTCCAGAAGGAAATCTAGAGCTATAACATGAGAGGTACATTTCTGTGGTTTGATAAAGACCATTCAGAAAAGAAGATTTGTATTGGACGATAAAACGTGCCCTTCAGCACTGATGTCCGGTTTGTTGTGGAATAGGAACAACAAATTTTCAATATATGTCCAGTGTGTATTCCAGTACACAGCATATACCTATTGCAACGCAATGCTCAGGAAACACAAGCCTTCTACTCTTTAAAAACACAAGACTGGAAAAACCTATTACTGTAAGAAATCTGCTAAGCAAAGAAAAAAAACAATATATTCCAGTGCTGGGGCCGTCACATAGACCAGATCCAGAGCTACGTTCCCATTCCGTCTCAACGCGTAGCGTATTTATGCGCTCCCCTATGCTCTCCCCTCAGCCGTACATACTTCTGCCGCTTTACGCTTGCCAAACCCTAATCCGTAATGGCTGCATGTACTTATGCGCCTAAGCGCCCATACTGTACGATTTAAACATTTTTTTCCACATACGGAATAAGGCATCGTACTCGTGTCATTTCTCTTCCGCTGCAGAGAACTTACAAGCATTGGGGTAAATCCAGACCTACGGGATAGTTATGTTAGAACACATAGCGTATTTATGCTAGCGTAATTTCTATGCACTCCCCTAGGCACTCCCCTCGCTTGTACGTACTTTGGCCATTTTATGCTGCCCAAACCCTACCTTAACTTTTCATAGCGTAAGTAGTGACGTACATAATGGATTTACGTACGTGACGTCCTAACCCCGCCCATAAATGCCTCCCCCCCGCCTCCAAAGCGTAATTACGGGTGTCGTATGGCTGTCACGCCCCTTCGTCCATAGTTACGCTGTTGATACGTGGCTGGTACGTACGTTCAGAGTTACATGCCGTAACATCTACCGCGAGCATGCGCAGTAAATACAAAATAGCGTTTTTAAATCTCCGGCAAGTGTAAATACGCCAGAGGACATAGCTCTGGATCTGGCCCATAAACACTAAATCCAAATGTGTTCAGTAAACGGCAAACGTTATATCTACAGGAGCTCACCTGGTCGATTTCAATCAGCTGGGCATTGGCTCCAGGCCACTCTATGGCTACCTTGACAATATCCAGTGGTGGAGGCATTTCCCTGCCCAGCCTTCCTGTAGGAGCTCTCAGACAGCTCTACCAGGAGAGAGAGAGAGAGAGACAAGGAAACGCATTCACTAAACACATTCCAAACAACAGCCGTTATAAATAATGTATTAACAGTTAACGCTTAACTGGCATTGCAGAATGAGGAGATGTGAAACACCTTTTGTAGCCAGAGCTATTCATCAAATATTTAGGAGCACTTTCCTATTTAACATTATTAGAATTTAGGAAAAACACAGCCTCACTAAATAGAGAACAGGGTCAAGACTATCTTCAGCAACGCACATTGGGCTTTTGTTTTAATTAATATTTCTAATTACCTGCTGCAGCCAGAGGGAAAACGCACATCATGTCACAGAGATGCGCGGATGTATATATAGTTTGTACTGCAATTATTTTGCTGCCAGGGGATCCAGCCAAAACTGCAATTAAGTCCGTTTCACCAGTCTGTCTCTAGTCATTTTTCCCCAGGGGATTTATGGGACCATCATCAAGCAATGCTCTGCAGCCCAGACCATCAGATTATCAGTCCAGAGCAGCATTGGGCGACCCTTCATTAACATATGCCGGACCTCCGCTATTCAGGGGATAGGCATGCAAATCAGGTGTACAGGGTGGGGGACCACCAGTTACGCATTGATCCATGTCCGCACAGACGCAGATCATTGTGTAAAAGTTAAGGTGAGGTTCTGGACACTTAAGGGA
>WWET01001122.1:325831-339053 GCA_011038615.1 Limnodynastes dumerilii | reverse complement strand
AAAGAGGGGAGTGATGGGGGTGTGCACCGGGGTCTGGACCCGGCCCATTGCAATATCAGACCCTATGGTAGGGAATCATATGATATATGGATAAGCGTGTACCCAGCTTAATGCTGCAAATGCATCTTGTTTCACTGGAAACCCCCACCCTCCTTCCACTGACGAATGGTGACGTTAATTAGACAATGCTACAGCGGACCTCGGACCGGCATCTGTTGACAGGATCCTATCACTGCACACACTCTTCCAATCTCAGACAAATAGACAATGCAGTCACAGGATTGTATAACTTGGTTGGTGATTGGATCATCAGATCTTCTGATTTTTAAGCAGGTTAAAAACCAATTAACCCGATGAGGTGACGAGGATTGGATGTAGAGATTGGTCTTGTGAGTGTACACATTTTTCCAGTGTATGATTGGATAAGTGTATATCTTATATTAAGTTTATTTATTTAGTATACCAGCTCAGATGTAGCAATAAATTCATTACTCATTAAAGTGAAGAGAGGATGAGGCTTAAAGGCTTAAGGTTTAGAGAATAACTAATACTACGATGGCCCCTAGCAGAGCCGGATTTAAAACTCATGGGGCCCTAGGCAAGATGCTGGTTTGGGCCCCCCAAGAGGGTGCTTATAGCCAGTGGGAGGAGCAGTGAGAGGCGAAGCAGCCGACTATATTGATGTGGCTGCTTGAGCTACCACATTTGGCATGTTGGAAATGACAGCTCTCATCTGATAAGGCCCCAAGGATGATTAACAGTGTCAGATCCTGGGCAGACATGGGCCCCTGGGGCTCGCCAGGCCCTAAGCAGGTGCCTAGGATGGCCCTGGCCCCTAGTGAAATATGAATGTGTGCCTCGTGTGAAAGACAACATATTGATTTACCTGAAAACATCATCAGTCTTTTCTGTTCAGCCCTCACTGTGACCTTGCTGTAGGGAGCACTTTACACTTTTATTGCAGTTGGTATCAATAATGTTAGTAAGTCTTACAATGTAGGGCATATGAATGCAGACATAAACAACATCTAACTCACAGGAGTCCTGATTTACTAGGAAAATACCACACAGATTATCCTTGTAACTAAAGAGTAAATTATTGTACTCACAGATTTATGAAAATGTTTAGGAGGCTTTGCATTAGTTATTTTTACTGGGTCTAGGCTGTCATTGTAACGTAGGCTTGTTATTCAGTACATACTTCACACTGGATCCAGACTTAGTAAATTTGGGGTATGTTCCCACTCATTGCTCAATGCCAATGTGTACACACACGCCATGGATCTGGATGCTCAGGATTTCTATAAAAGCAAGGAACCCCGCTCAACACTCATTTTAAATATTTCATATTTTCCTCCCCCTACTGTATAACATAGCTTTAATGAGGTCAAAATTTTAGCTCCTAACTTTGAATCAGTCTAAATAAACTATTAAAAGCACACAAACTGTCAAATAAACATAACAAAAATGTGCTAATAAGAGATTTTCACCCACTCGTTCCTTTAATAATTAATAAAAAAACAAAAAAACATTTAATTGTGCCAACAGAAGTGTTGTCGCGTTTATATTGGAGCCTGCACTTCGTTTGGTTGTAAAGTAATTTAATATGCGTAGTAACCAATTAGAAGTGATGGCATTGAGATACCTGTTTCTATGGTGATTCTGAAAGAACATATGTAC
The DNA here is from genome assembly GCA_011038615.1 of Limnodynastes dumerilii. NCBI lineage: Eukaryota > Metazoa > Chordata > Amphibia > Anura > Limnodynastidae > Limnodynastes > Limnodynastes dumerilii. The sequence continues at coordinate 337,373 of WWET01001122.1, read as the reverse complement.
AACTATCGCTGCAAACCCCAGGCTCCGCCCACTCAGACTTCACACATACTATACAGCCAAACTACACTTGTAGAAAAAGCTCATTAAATTATGCAAAGCCGCATTTGTAAACATGATCTCATTCCCAAGTAAATCTGTTAATTCATCTTACCTAAAACAGCCTATAGCTAAATTACAGATGAACAAATCTTCTGCAGGAAGCATCAGTTTCTGACAGAGATTGTTGTGATTTACACAGGGTCAGTATGGTAAACATGACCATAAGCCTATCAAATAGACATCAATTCAGGGTCTGATGTAGGGATGTGGGCATTTTTGTTGTTAGTATATTTTTGCTAAGGCCGTCCAGCATTCGTAGTGTGCGCGCACTTATCCGCACAAACCGATAGTCTAGAAGTGAAGAAACTGTGTCTTTCTTAAGTGAACACTGCATATATATTGTGTACATTCACCCAAACTTAGGGTCAGCCCCCTGTGTACAAATCATCATGCCGTGTGCCTTGGAATGAAGGTTTTCTGAGTATGAGCAGTGCTAAAAACCATTTGTATAGGCTGTGTACACACAACTCTGCATGAGGCCCAGTGTCTCATCCCAATTATTCATCACTAGACTGTCTGGACTTCAGGCCAACAGAAAAACTTTACTGGCGTTTAGGGAGAAACCCTTCCCTATAACACAAGAGTTCATTTAACTGTAAGGAATGCTACAAAATGGCCAACAAAAAGCCATTCTCATTAAACTGGCAGCTAAGGCGGCCTATGAGGATGTTAATCCCAAATCTTCCTCAAAGTCCTGATGCAATTGAATGGTTACTGAATAAGTATTCTGGCAACAAGTACAGTGGGTCAGCGAGTAGCCCTTGTGCCTAACAGTGCTGATGTCATGAGTTCAATTCCCAGGCTAGGCCTTATCTGTGTGGAGTTTGTATGTTCTCCCCGTGTCTGTGTGGGTTTCCTCCCGCACGCCAAAATTATGCTGGTAGGTCGATTCACGTGTACACTCTATATCAATTTACTATAGATCTGAGATCATCATCTCTCCTAACCACCTGCTGAAACAATCGTAACTCCCTACACACTGAACAGATATCTGCTGCAACAAGGACTGGCAGAAAAGTCAGACCTGCACACACACAACTGACATTGTACTAACACGGACTGATCTCTTTAGTAGATTTACAAAACCAGATCACCCAATGTAACCTTTTTATATAATTACAATTCAAGATCTTGGGAGCATACACACACCTGCAATAATAGTCACAAATGGTCTGAAACCTTACAATCAGCCCGATCCTTGCATAGGAGTTTAAGACATTTACCAGGCTGACAAGGATTTCTTGTCTGGAGTGTTTCTCGTGGAGATGTCACAATGCTTAGATTTCATCTTCACAAACCCAGAAACAGATCATATATGGCTTAAAAACAGGTACCAAGCTTTACAAATATTATTTTCAGGGCACTTTCACTTTCCATTTCAGTTAATCTTTCTTCTTCCTCCACAGGAAAGAACTTTGTGTTTACTTCATTTTATGCATAAAATATGCTGCTATAAGTGACATGCTGAAACCACTAATACAACCGGCTAATGGCCAGACCTATCCATGAAGAATACGCACAGGCCTGTTCTAACTTACAACGAACAATCAAAGCCTGGTGGAAAATCAAAGCACCCAGGAGACACATTGGCAGTGGATAAGGCGGATCCAGACCATCTTACCACTGCTGAATTCTGCAAGATGTTCTGTAACGGATCTCCAGGTCTACAGAATTTAGTTCTGTACACCTGGAGATCCGTCCAGCAGGGCGGCGCATTGCCTCCATCCGCCTAAACTCCGTAAGGTGGGCCATTAAAATGTTATAGTCTGGGCTGGGTTTGCAATCTCCGTGTGAGTTCACTCCTCTTCCATGCAGTCTGCCAGACCTGTGCATGTAGTAAACACACAGAAGTAGCCTCACACTTAAGATATCTCAAACAACACAGTGATTTCCATCTATGCAGCTTACAAAATAATCTTTGGATTGGCCAGATAATTGTATAGTGTGTATACTGCACTGATTTGTCAAAAAAGGCCCATAAAAGCACTAACCTAATAATATTATTGGCTGGTAAATTAAAACAGTCCAACTAATGCTGTGTTAATCCTATTAGGATCCATTTTGTAGGAAGTCGGTGGAATCCTAAAAGTGTGTACTCAGCAATTATCTGAACTTTAAACAGTCTACGAATATGATTTTACAAATGATCATGTTACTTTGGGAAACTAGAGATTTTAATTTATCTTGGATATGAAACGTAAAGTGAAGTCCTCTTTATTGTACGTTTGGTCCTTGAAAGGTATCAGGCTGCCTGTCCCCGATCAATACTGTTATGCGAAGTGTAACCATGTCAAGGTCAGGCAAATGAACTCAGAACAAAACACTGAGAATACATGGACTGGTTATTTTTGTGCTAGTAATTGTTCTTATTGCTTTATCCTTGTCTATTGACAGTATTGTTACCCTGCATGCAGAGGTATAAATATAGAATTATACACATTTTCAACATATTAATTATCTCACTTTCCACATTCTTAATAACTACTGTTATATACAGATATAAGTAACATTTAACTTGACTACTTGTGTTACTTCAGCACAACTTTTTACACTGTGACTGCAGAAGTTATGACATGTGCTCATAACAGCTGCTAAGATCTGTCCGTTGTGAAATCAGCTTCAGTCCATTTCATGAATAGGAAGTGAAATTATAGGACAGTAGCAGAGTATTTGAAAGAAGACTAATTCAATCTCTTTACCAGGGGAATTACGCACGTTGCAAGTGATACAATGTAATATCCTGATCTAGTATATGCAATAAAAACTGTATAGCAAAATGGTCAGTGAGATGGATGACAGAGGCATGTACATCACTAAGACACAAGTAAATGGAAGGAAACTGATATTACTCACGAAACCTCAGTGTCCCTTTATGTAACTCTTCCCAAACCAACGCACAGCTATTAGTAATCTATTGCATATAGTATCACATATATTTTTATTTTTATTATATATATATATATATATACGTACACACACAGATAGATGCATAACACTATTATCTGCCTATTCCATTCTCAGCAGCGTAAAGAAATGAAATAAAAAAAAAAAAATGCAAAGAACTCCTTTAAGGAACAATCAGTCTGATAACTCACCAACAGACATGTAAAACAAAGTTGTGTGGGTTACAAAGGCTGATAACGGGTTTGTAATCTGCATTGCCAAATCTGTGTTTTGTGGTAGATAAAAACCAAATAAGACTTGTCATTGGTCCAGATTCCAACATGCTTAAATGATTGCTCAGATGTATACTGCAGATTCACACAAAATGTAGTGTACAAGTTGAATGTTGCTTTTCTTATACATTCCTAAACATTGATCAGTATGTGTAAGGGTGCTAATATAATATCGGTTACTGAAAGTTTTTGCAGCCTTCTGTGACATTTCAAAAACCTTCAAAGTACCATAAAGCTAATCACCATTGCTTTTATCACAATAATCAGATACTAATGGGACCGCTAAGATAGTACACAGAATCCCAGAAAAATGTATTTATTTCTGAGGTAGAGATAGCCAAAAATTTGTGGGGAGTGTGGGTCCCAGTAGCGAACAGCCCTATTTCAAAAAGGCCTCGATGTGGCATAGCAATCGATCCCTGGAGCAGCGAATGCGGTGCTCCGAAAGGTTAGTTTCCCCCAACCCGGTCCCTAACCCTAAGTCTTCCCCCTGCAGCCTAACCCTTAGTCTCCGGCGGCGGCACTTATGAAAGTAAACAGGTGAGTATGCGAATCGCATTAAGGAAGTCTATCAGTACGGACTATGGATTTCTCCTTCCTATCTGTGAAGACAACTTGTATGGAATGAAAATACAGCCAGCATTAGGGTTTGGTTTGATCTCTAAAGAGCGCAATGGATGCCAGTTTGCAACCATTTCTAAATCTGCCCATACACTACACAGATTATCAATCCCAGCAGGCGCTGGCCCAATAAACAGGACAATTTTTTTCCTAGGGAGAGGTACCAATATCGGTGCCATACCCACTCCTGCACGGACCCATAATCCTGGTAAAAGAGGGGGGCCCTTCTTTAGTGAGGTTAGCTGACTGGTTCTGCTCACAATATTGGGAGCTAGTGCCCAATATTTTTACGCATGCCTAAATCAAATAATCGTACTGGAGCATCCTTCATACGATTATTGCCTGTTTGGAGAATCTATCCTGACCGCTCAATACAGCGATTAATGGCCTGACACAATAACAGTATGACCAGCCCGATAATCACTGTAGTGAATGGCCAGCCTAGTATAGCAGAGTATTCTCTGCTATTAGTATGAATTGAATGTGATCAATATTCCTATTATTAATTCTTCAATGAATGGTGACCAGGGTGGTCATTTTGGGACATTACAATGCATGTCATTAGGGTCATATTCTGTTGTCTTATATGAAGTTGCGCCTCAGGCAATGAATGCGTTAATGTGTTAACCCTTGATGATGTCACCGCTCAGATCCTTGAAATGTGCCCTCCATCGGCCGGAATACAGGGAGAACATTGCATGTATTGATAATAATGACAGACCCAGCAATCAGTACACAGTACACACAGATCCCACACACTGACGTGCTACTACGAGTCACCATGTTACAGCCCCCTGTTTACTAGGCCCGTCAACTTAGCCCCTGCACCAATGCCCCCCAATAACACCCCAGCGGGACACCCCCATCTCACCCGCTTTTTAAGTCCCCGGGCCTCTCACCTCTCTCGCCGGCTCCGCCGCTCCCTTCAGTCCCGTTGCCGTGGTAACGCCCTGGAGGCGGGATCACATGGTGTAGCCCGCTCATTGATTCAACGAAGCTGTCACTCAATACCTCAAGTGGGAGAACTAGTGGCAGAGGGGGCGGAGCCATGGAGAAGCCTTCGTTCTTATTGGACGTTGTGACTATCACACAGGGAAGAATTTTCCCGGATTCGGACTTTTGTTAAAGAGACAGGAGCTGGCTGGTTTCTGGCCTCCCACAATGCACCGCAGCGACTATGAGGCAGCCTGAGGGCTGAGGGCTGAGGGCTGAGGACTGAGGCATGTTATTGAATAAAGCATGGGAGCTGTGGGAAAATGAGCAGCAGTTCTTGTCCTTAGGAAATCACGTGTTTCACACTAACAAATGCTATCCATTCATTGTTTCAAATATGAAACTTAAAAACTGACTCATTCCGATAAATTTCCAGTTCCCCTTATTCTTCCCTATAAATGGTCTGATGAATGTAGAAGAAAAGACTAATTATTCAGCCTATGGTATATGGTATATGGTATATGGTACTGTTGCCACGAGTTTGTACTGTAAAATGTTTTAATCTGAAATGCTGCTGTTTAGATATTATTGCTTTATGTACTTAATAAATACATATAGATAAGGAAAACCAATCCTGTTTTATGTAACATTGGCATTTACTAACACATATACATTCTGCTATATGGGCCTTTTTGTTAGCGCTACTCTGACTTCTATTATCTTGTCTTCTGTGTGGAGAATTGCTGCACTCAGACAGAAGGCAAAAAATTCCCCGGGAACAGGGATTAACAAACAAGCTTTATCAAGTGTTTTTATATTTATTATAAATATTGTTATAAAGAAGTTTATATATAAAAAAATAAGATTAACCAAATATTGTTTAAGGAAGTTTAAATAACAATCACAGAAACTGAATGTACTGTTTTGTTTTGAAATTGAAGTTATTTAAGCACCTTTCCTCTTCTACACTAGCTTTCCTCCCCCGACATTCCTCATTGTGGGCCGAATACAGACTAAATAAAGTCTGTATGTCACATATGGAAATAGCCTGAAAGTAGGTACTGCGCATAGTCATAATACATTATTAAAATAATAGTGTGTACAAAAAATGATATCTTACTAAGTGTTAAACATTAATATAAGAATAATTTAACTGTGTATGATTATCGTACAAAGAACAGTGGTTGTGAATAATGACACCAACCACTTGGTGGCAGTCGACATTCATAAATATATTTCTTAGAAATACCAATTGTTACACCTGTGTTGTTTGAGGAACCATTGGTTTTATCAAGAATGATAAGACCAATGGTTTAATTGTTATTGTATTATATGGTTCTCCTCCTATCTCTCTGACCGCACCTTCTGTTTCCACCCCTAGCTCATCTTTCCATCCCTCTCTGCTCCCTGTTGGTGTCCCCCAGGGCTCTGTCTTTGGGCCGCTCCTCTTCTCCCTCTACACCTCCTCATTGGGTAACCTCATCAACACCTTTGGTTTCAACTACCACCTCTATGCTGATGACACTCAAATCTACCTCTCCTCCCCTGACCTCAATCCCTCTACTCCCTTTCAACCTCCAAACTTGACACCTCGCATTTTGCCTTGCGTTCTGTGCTTGCTTCACTTTATTATTTATCTGTGATATCTTTATATTCATACTGTATTTAATATATACTATGCTGTCCATCCCTACCCTGTATGTCTGTACTGTATTTTGTTGTATTTTCATCTTATAAATAAACAATAATAAATATAATGGGCAGGCAGGGCTCGAAGTGAGGGGGTATACAGGGATATACCATATTGTCACTTCCCCCACTGGTTTAATTGAAAAGCTCTAAATCTCCATTCACTTCTATTATTTCTATATTTTCATACCACCACTTCTGAATGTCCATAGCGACACTTCTGAATTTCCACTTTGACCAGTGTAGGTGGGTGATTAATGTCATTACCTCATAGTTAAACATAAAAGAAGTAAACTCCCATTTGTTCATTATTTCTTTGGCTATCTTTTTGGCTTTAATCCCTTATCCTGTATGTAGATGGAATGTTGTTCATTTAAAATCACACCTGGCAATTAACCTGAGAAAATACCATCAGCATTAGATCAGCCTGAGTCCTGTAGAATTGATTATGACTTTAGACAAATGGCATTATGTCCCAATTTTACCTTTGACAAGTGGAATGTGGAATTTGAAAATGTTATTAATGAATGGGTAAGTATGCTGATTGGCATACTTACCCATTCATTCAGAAACCGCCGCCCCGGATCCGCGGCACCGGACCAGACAGGTGAGTATTATAAGGGAGTCTGTAGGGAGTAGTAGTCTATAGGAAATCTTAGGGTTAGGCTGCGGGGGAAGGGAGGGTTAGGGTAATGGGGGGATTAGGGTAATGGAGGGAGAGTGTTAGGGTAAGGATTAGGATAAGGGTTAGGATTACATTTATACTCACCATATGCCGCTGCATCTTCTTTCTTCGGTGGATCGATTGTTTCTTCTTTTTTTTAAAAAAAGGGCCGTTCTCCTCAGCGACCCACACCCCAGTGTACAGGCAGCAGAAGCAAGGTCTGGATCCAGCCCTCAATGATTATTTTGTATGAAAGGGATTCTGGTATTCATCTAATGCTATAAATCGCTTTAATTGTCCCCATTGTAGTAAATTAACCCGCAGACATGAGCACAGATCATTAAATGCCCCACTGTAATCTCTACAGTTCTTTTTATACCTGAGTATAGTGCCATAACACACAGGTCCTATCAGATAATGCTAATTGCTGGGCTGCTGAAAACGTGCTGGTACTGAGAAGCTGCATAAAAGAGCCCCGATTACCCTCATCAATAAGCGCTCAGGCAGCTGACATGGCTGCATAGCCAATTCCATGAGGTATTTAGGTTTGCGGAGTGAGGGACGGATCCAGACTTAAGTCCGACAACCAACTTACACCTGCAAAGTGCGTAAGTGGGGTGTCTGGAGGGTAGGGAGCATGCGTGCTCCAATGGTATGTGCAATAGGAAATCCATCCACAGAGCAGGTCCATACCCGGATATTCCAGGAGATTCGGCAACCCTGATTTACTAAACTGTGGAAAAGGAAAAATGGAGTTGCCAATGTCATTGGTTGCTATGGGCAACATCTTCATTTTTCCTTTTTCCCAGTTTAGTAAATCTAGCCCTTACAGTTGACTTCAGGTTACTTAACATGAGCTCTGGGAATTAATGATAAAAGCTTGTCTTATATTATAACTATCAATTTACTCATTTCAGTAGGAGGGAATGAACCAGACTTATGTCTTCCTCATGAAATCAGTGAAGCTAGTAAAAAGCAGTGATACATCAATGGAGAGATATGAAACACAGCCATTGGGATGTGTGAGGTAGTGGTAGAGCCATTGCAGCCTGGTACCTAATGGTAAATAAGACTAACTCTCTAAAAGAGAACAAAACCAAAAAAAAGGAAATAAAGTTTTATGTTCTGTAGTCTTACTTCCCAGTACTTATATGTGTGTTTTGGTTGGAGTTATTTCAGTCTGTGGAAGACGTAGATATATAAATGTTCCCTGCCTCAAGTTTTAGGCACCAGGCCCATGCAGAATGGGGCTGATGCGTAATGTTGAGTAGTACACAAGGACTTACCCAAGTCCATACTGTACAATTACCTTACCTGTCCCCCGCCTGCCATGTGCACGTGCTGTATGCATGGCGGGTCGCACCACCCAAACGTCGCAAAGGCTTTCTGCGCAGAAGCTTGCATCAAGAGAATGGGGTGTGGTTCGACGCTGAGAAGGACCCTAGAGGATGTCCATGTGGACATTGCACGGATAGTTAAGGTAGCCCTATGGCACTCGTAAGTGCCATAAGGTACCTAAAAAGGGGGGCAGGATGGGTGAGTTAGGTGCTGGTCTGTCCACATCTATCTCACACCGGATCTGTGAATCCGGTCCATTGTTGCTAGTCCATCATGAAGAACCTAATAGTAGTATAAATGTGAAAACTTTGCATTTTCTTGAAGCTTCTTAGTGTTTTTGATGATTAAAATGCAATAAAAATCCTTAAAATAGATAAAAAGACATGCAAGAAAAAGCTCACATTGGACCGGAGCCAGACCTCATAACGGACAGCGTATAGGATGGGTTTGAGACTTGCGTGCAGATTAGTGGTCCATATGACTGGCAATCCGCGCGGGAGGTTGGTGTATGGCAACATAACTGTTCTAAAGTCCACCTGTGAGTGGAGAGTGACATAGAAATACACTTCTAACATGTGCACTATCAGACCTTCGCGTGTACTCAACATGTGTAGAGGTGTGGATCAGGTTCATTGTTCGGTACAGAAGTAAGGTAAAACTTTATTAGGATAGTACACTAAAAGACAACTAAGATAAAACCACAGTAAACATACCAATCAATACACACTGCAATGATAGCCACCCAGGTGGTAAGTCTGGGCTGTATACCGGACAGTTGGAAACGATAGACAGGATCCAGGAGCACGCTGCCACTGCGTTCTGTCTGTGGATCGCCGTACGATTCTAAGGTCTATATGTGCAAGCAGAGACCACTCCCCTTGCCCTATGTTACATGAGAATTGTATGTAAGGTTTTAACCCAGCACAACTTCCAGTATATGGCCCAGTTCCCACCATGCATACACACTGTACCCATGGCAGACGTCCCGCCCTACCACCAAAGGTTTCCAACATTGAAGCCTGAATCCTAAGGTTCTAAAACCGTGCTGGAAGCTTGAAGTGCATTAAAACGCGCTGTACTGAAAGGGGGTGTATTACGCACGCAGAGTGTCTCTAGGATAGGATCCGATGAAACCTGTTTTCAAGACATGACATCAACAGCTACTCAGCTACCACTAAGAAAACCAACGCATTTCGACCTTCAGTCATTGAATGTAGGATTTCATTTTTATTTTGCATAAGTAATATTCAATACCATGTTGGTGGCTCCTAGGTCCTCACATCGGTGTGTTCCATTTTTCTCATCCTTTTCTAGATCTAGTCCTCGTTGGTATATTATCTACCCTGAATCTTGCAAAAATAATTTTTACAAACTCAAGAGGGGAAAATATACAAGGGCAAGAATTCTGTTTGTGTATCTAAAGGTTTCTGTATCTCTATCTCCCATATGATCCTACTTGTAGACAGAGAGAAAAAAATAAATGTCATGTCACAGATTGGGTGTCTCTCAAATACTTCCCTGTCTGATGACTTTCACACTCTGAGCGCTGGAGAAAGTGTTAATGTTTGTTAGATCAGACTCCTATCAGATACTTCTCTATCTGGTGGTTATTGTGCCCTAAGCGTTAGTTCCTACTGTACTGTTAATTAATTTGTATTCCTCAAGCATTCTCCCCATGATTGGGACAGCAGTTTGGGGGGATAATTGCTGTACATAGACTTAAACTTTCCAGCATGGCCCTCTTACCCCCCCAATCTGTCTGTTACTCCCAAGTCTTGTTTTATAATGACTTTTTCTAGTTGTAAAGTGCTTCATAATATGATGACACTATAAGAAAACCTATTAATAAAGAAATAAACAAATAATTCATACATAGCTCTCATCATATGCTTTGACAGGGCTTATTATAAAGTATTATAATTTTTTTTTAAATTTTAAATCTATCAGTGATACATTGTGGGGTATTGGTTAAAGGAGATTATGACACATGCATATTAATTTGCATGCATGCATGTATACCATATAACCTTGATTACATAAAAAATGAGTGCACACACTATATGACATATAATATAGCTTTATACCCCTTTCACATCACCACCAAATACCCGGGATTTTCTCAGCAAAATCCTGGGTATTTGGTGGTGATGTGAAAGGTGTACTTCCGGTCGACCCGGGTTTTCGACCCGGAAAAAAGAAGGGTTTTTCCCAGGTCCTACCTGGGAAGGGTGGTGATGTGAAAGGTCCAGGGTTGTTTTGCAACCCGGGTTTTTCACATTGCCTCCCGATTGATTGCCTCCCGATTGGTGAGATTTGTCTACTGTTGCTATGGCAACAATAAATATATCTGTTTGTAGCCTCGGATCTCACCCAAAAAAAACATTTGCAAAGTATAAGGCATGCTGATGCTTGTAGTGCTACAATCATCAGCATGCCCAAGGATGCCAGGGCATGCTAGTGCTTGGAGAATCACAAGTGCCAGCTTGCTCTGTCATCCTGTGCAACATAAATAAAGCAGATATTTCTGCATTAATTTCAAGTCCATTAAAACAATGACATTCACTGTAAAAGCACACGTGAAGAAGCCAATAATAGCTCATTTCTACAATGATTGACAGATGCTAGAATGGCCAGTCCCAGGAAATTCATTGGTGATATGAAATGGTCTGACCCGGGAATTTCCCGGGTTTTTGGTGTTTAAAAAGGTGTCTTTTTTTTGACCCTGCATTTATTTCCTGAAAAAACCTGTGTCTAAAACCCCAGGTTTTTCAGAGTTGCTGATGTGAAAGCAGCATTAGTTTCAGATATATATATATATATATTTATATATATACTGCTCAAAAAAATAAAGGGAACACTAAAATAACACATCCTAGATCTGAATGAATGAAATATTCTTATTAAATACTTTGATCTTTACATAGTTGAATGTGCTGACAACAAAATCACACAAAAATGATCAATGGAAAGCAAATTTATTAACCCATGGAGGTCTGGATTTGGAGTCACTCTCATAATTAAA
>WWET01001122.1:301171-317408 GCA_011038615.1 Limnodynastes dumerilii | reverse complement strand
ATATCTATCTATATCTATATCTATATCTATATCTATATCTATATCTATATCTATATCTATATCTATATCTATATCTATATCTATATCTATCTATATCTATATCTATATCTATATCATCAGTACCAGGGCTGTTAGGGTTTTTTTTTTATTTGCTTTCCAAACAAGTAACCACAACATTGGTGATGTTACTTCTACTGCATGGGTGTCTGTTCATAAAGGGGAATTGCTTACATCGCACTCTGCTTCTACAGTCTAAGCACTTAAATCATTTACACTGTCAGTGATTATGAGAGAATGATGTGACTGTCATGCATCTGTAGTAGCCAGAAATAACAAACTGATGTGTGGTTTAACACCTTATCAGGGCTAGAATACTTGGATTTGTTATATGCTGCATAGGGTACTCTTATGTCTGCAGCAAGTGACAAACCTGATGTAATCTCACCAGGGGTATTGACAAAGTTCCCTTTGATTAATCCACTCCCTCATGTAGTGTAGATGTTGAGCTTTCATGTTATATGAGAAGCTGCACCCAGGCAGGCCACTGCTTAAATACATCATAAATGGCTTCCGTGGCTTAATTTTCAGATGGTAAAATTCTGTAAACTTAGTGCTATATAAAGGGGGTGCTTTTGGACTGCCCCTAATGTCATCATTAGTGATACTGATCCTAGACCACTAAGGGGACAAATTGGTTCTAATCTTGTATAGATCCAAGCCTTGTTCTACCACCTACTCTGACCACGATTCACCTATTTGAGCTACAATGCTGAAGGACCAGTGGGATTAAAATAGCATTCTTGGGTATATGTAGAACACTGTCTGCACCCAATCTTACCCCAGAAAGGGGAAAGGAAAGGCCTGACTGCCTTGAAACAAGTGATTTGCATATATAAGCATTAAAGTAAAGACCAGGGGCTGATTCAGTCGGCTTTGCACACAGTGGACCAGATTCTAACTGCTGTGGGGGTTCTGTATGTCTGCAGGAGTGCACACCCTGTTATCCTCTCGTGTGGGATTTAAGCATTAACAATCGTGTGAATCAGCAGTCTATACGATTGCTGATCTGCAGCGGTGAGTCCCTGCCACCATTGTACACTTTGCCCATTTCCTCAAATAAAACCCTCAACATGTGGAGGGTACATGCCAGCAAAGTCCTGCCATTTGCATTCATAAGTAACCTGACATTATTAGGGCCGGATCCGGACCAGTGTAAACCTGGTATTAGACTTCCTGCCATTAGTGTACATCTGTAGAGCTGGGCCATGAAAACGACCATGTGCTTCTGTCATGACTTCATTAGGTCATAGAACAGAGATCTTTATGGAGATTTGCCACAAACACAAAGTGAAAAAAAAAACCTTTAATAAAATAGTTTTGAATTACACACAATTTCCATCAGCAAAGCTTAGTCCTTTGATCCACGGTTTTGAGAAGATTGTCCTGGCAGGATTCAGATACAGCAATGGCTTCTTGGACAAGTATAAAACTGTACATAGTCCTTGTGAAGGGCAGCTGTAGCTGGAGAATATTCAGTCCAAACACTGCTACCATATCCCTCGACTCCATCACTTTCTGCGATACCTAAAACAGCAAAGCAGTATATAAATAAACAAAAAATGACCATTATAGTGAAGGAAAAGGAGACTTACAAGATATTAATTTAAAGAACATAAAAACCTAATAAAACCTGAAATACTGTAAATGCAATTTTGTTTTAAATTTTAACCCCCTTCCATTATGGTTTTACTCTTCATTCTCTTATCCGAGGTACCAGTAGTTAAGAAATTCTACACTTTTGACCATTAGCCATGAAACAATTGTGATCCTTCAGAGAATGTGTTATCGGCCCACTGCCTAAGGGGAGTCTCCACTGCTCGTCCAACATATATTCCCAGTCTAAAAACTTCCAGGATCTGACCTATCCTAACCCTGAAAGGAGGAAGATATCTCTCCACTCGATTCCTGCCATCATCTCCTTCCTGCCTCTGGTTAATCACACATTTACTCTACGTTTTCTAGGCTTAATATGTTTATTGAGCTGTGTGGTCTACACTGTCAGTCACATAATAGTTATACCCTGTCCCAGTGTATGTGCCTTCAACAGTGTTGGGTCTATGAATACTGCATCATGACTATTGATTATATATGATTATTTATAGGGAAGTTTTCATTAATGAACAATCTTAATCTCAATCTTAATTAGATCTAGGACTTTAGCTTTTGACTGTAAGCTATGATGATTTATGTAATAAATAGGTAGTACACCACGATAAAAAGTTTCCATACATAAGTCATTTGGGAAGGATGACAGGACCAATCATTCTCTAGACCAGTGGTTTGTATTCTTTTTTGGGTGTGTACTAGTTATCCACTATAAAATAAGCAAAAGTACCATAACCAATCCCATTATATTATCAGTCCCTCCTCTTAAATTCTACCCTCACTATGCTCCTGCTATTAGAACATCAACTCCTTTACGTATTTTTCTATTTTCCCTCCCTGTTATATATTTGTGATATTATCATAGAAATACATACCCACAAAACAGATTTTTGTCATGACATTCTGCAAATATACCTTCTGCCATCTGATATTGCTCATTATCAAAATACAAATGCTTCTGGATGCTGTAACTTATAGACCAGTGTACCACAGGAGAGTGGTTTGCATACCACCTTGCTCTAGACTTAAGCCCCACACACACACTACATAGTAAACGATGGGCGACACTATAGATCACTTTAATCCCCAATCAGGCTGCGTACACGCTACACTTGACTTTCGGTTGAGCCTTCATTATGGAATGGCTCGATCGTTTAAATTAAACTTTTTAAAAGATGCGATCAAACGATTTTGTGTACTTTGCAACGATTACGAATGATCATTGCAGCCTACACACATGCACAATATCGTTCAAAACACGCCTTCATCTTGTCTTTTGTACGATTATCGGTAAAAAATTATGTAGTGTGTATGGACCTTAAGGCTGGGTGCACACTGAAGGTTAAAACTACTGATCCAACATCCAACATCCTAAAATAAATAAAGGTTTTTCTGGAATTTGGCCGTCCACAAGGTGGTGCTATTCAGAAATATGAATAGCTGCAGTAAAGATCCTATCGGTACACAATGAAGGTTTTTTTTTTATTATTTTAACAGACATCAGGACATTGTTGACCTGAAAAATGAGACGCTCCTAAAAATCAAATCAAATGGTCACAGACTTGTTTCAAGTTATTCTGGAGCATTGTTGGACAGTACACAACATTGTAAAATATCTGGTGAAAGTGTGATATGAACAATTATCTGCTTAAAAAGCCCCAGGGTGTATCTTGCTTAAGGCACGTTACAAGAAACATGTGACTACAGAAACAACTGAATCACATTCCTGTGACAAACTTGCAACACGATGTGTGAAATTTACAGCCAAACACATGCTTATCTATAATATGAGAAGCTGACAGCAGGAGTGTTGTACTAAACCCACAAGGTCCATCCAAGGTCCTTTTTATGTTTATTAATCAGAGCGCAGTCACTGATCCTGAAACTCTAAGTGAAGTATATACTATGGACAAGATACAGAATTGTAGTAATAATGTGGCCACACTATACAGACAGTTGTGCTTTAGCAATCCACCACTCCCACGCAAGGGCTCACAACTGCCAGGACTTGTTACGTTTATGATTCAAACACCTTTATTTTTTATATTTTCTTTCATTCTGAGACATACCGTGATTTGGATTTGAAGTTGCCTTTGCTACGTTGAATTCCCAGCCTCTTCCTGTCCTCAAACGATGGGCTGCAAGGAGACCAGTAAAAATAAACTCATTTATCTTTCCCAAAAACCATTCATACAGAGGAAAAACCAGTAACATCTCTGGCAGACGTCAGTTTGTATCAAATTATATTTCGTCTCTAGAGGACTTTCACCATTTTCAGTAGCAAAATAAAGTCAATTGTAACATATCAAACATTACAAAAGATGTAACAAATGAAATGTAGTCTATTGGTCCCCTTTCTGTTGGATCCATTGTTTTTTGGACACTGAAAAGTACATGTTGCTATGGTGATTATAACAATGACAGACAATCCTTTGTTTCCTAAAACTAAAGCATGTTTCACAATAGGAAGAGAAGAGGTCACCTGGCTCTGGAAAATCCGGGACCGGCAATGACTTACCCTGCTCTGTACTGCTTCAGGGCTTTGCGACTGGTGTTGGTTAGTTCTTCATCAAACACTGTGTTTTTCTTCTGTTTCTTTGCTTTTGAAGCTTTACCTGAAAATAAATAAATAACAATCCATATTGGCAGAGGCCACATTCTAGTTCTACCCATGGCGTCTAAGATTCTGGCCACGCGGGTAAACATATCGAGCCAGAGGTTAGGGACTCGCCGGTGGGAAAAGCCGTAACACCGCAGGTGAGTAAAATCACCTATTTATGTATATAACTTTGGGTATGGAAGCCGGGCTCACACTGTAATGAATTTTGATTATAATTTGCAGAGATGGAACATTTATATGATCATTTATTTTTATATGCGCAGACTTTAGATCCTCATTTTTCTCAAGGAGTTTTTACATCATGTACACATTTCATGGACTCTTGTTGGGTACCTGCAGGTTCCTCGTCTGGGGGCATCGCCCGCGCTCTCTTCGGTCTGCGATCTCTTTTGGCCGCGCGCTCTGCGTACATCTGAGCCTTCAGCACCTCGAACTGAGAACGTTCCTCAGGCTGTAAAGAGAGGGAGGACACAGGTCAGGGGAGAGCGGTGAGGAACAGAAGGAACACAACGGTCTCAGGACCCTCCCTTACCGTCCAATCCGCCTTCTTTTTTGTTTTCTCCAGGAACTTCTGCCGCTTTTTCTTTCCTCTCAGGGCTAGATCAAACTCCTGAAGAGCGTGCGACACTGCTCAAGCCAAAACATTACCATATAAGTCACACATATGACAATAGCATTACATTGCAACATACAATAAATGATTTGGGATTTATCCACCTGCCAATGTGTTGGAATACAGCAGA
This sequence comes from Limnodynastes dumerilii, assembly GCA_011038615.1. NCBI lineage: Eukaryota > Metazoa > Chordata > Amphibia > Anura > Limnodynastidae > Limnodynastes > Limnodynastes dumerilii. The sequence continues at coordinate 312,380 of WWET01001122.1, read as the reverse complement.
GTGGAGTCTTAGTTGTCAGCAGTGGTGGTGGAAATGGTGGGGTGGCACGCAGGTTAGTTGGGGGACCTCCTGTAAGTATTGCTGGCAGTGAGCTGGGGGCCTGCGATACGGATGAGCATCACTGACTGTAATTCTGTCTCCTGGTCAAGCAGACACATCAAAATGACCATCTCTCCCTGAACACTGTCCACACCAATGTGTCTGCATGACCGACAGCAGAATTACAGTTATGCGGGTGCAGCAGCATCACTGACCACCGGTTCAAGGCCAGCAATACTTACAGGAAGCCTCCAGCAAGCGTCACATGGAAGGGCCCCCGGTTGTGAGAATAACTTTTCTTGTATTATACCCTGTGCTGAGAGGTTAAAAAGCGCAACTGCATAAAAAGTTTATACGCACGCTTTTCCTTCTTTCGTTCTTCCTTTGTCTGGAACCAGCTTCTTTTCATATCCTCAGCTTCAGTTCCTGTCTGCAGCTTTCTTTGTGCAACAGTGATCTGAAAAGGGAACAAAACGGAAATATTAAGCACCGTGCGTGCTGCAGCCCACAAGCAAAGCGTCCATGCAACAGTACTACAGAGCTTAACCACAATGGCTTTTAATAAAACACTCCAAAAGAAAAAAAAACCGCGTTGTACAAAAACACACAAAAAAAAAAAAAAAATACGTGTTTTATCATGCAAAAAAAAATAAATTGATTGACCGAACTAATTTGGTTGTCAAGGATACATTGTGTTTTAGTATAACAGATGCATCAGTGGGTCAATATGTAGAGAAAGTGAACAGCAAATATAATGTAGTTACGCTACAGATAGCGAATTTCCATCTGAAAAAGCGTCACTCCAGATTCACAAACCCAATCCTCAGGAACAGGGACAGGCATACAGATTATGGAGAGTGGGCGGGGATAGGCATACAGATTATGGAGAGTGGGCGGGGACAGGCATACAGATTATGGAGAGTGGGCGGGGACAGGCATACAGATTATGGAGAGTGGGCAGGGGTAGGCATACAGATTATGGAGAGTGGGCAGGGAGAGGCATACAGATTATGGAGAGTGGGCGGGGAGAGGCATACAGATTATGGAGAGTGGGCAGGGAGAGGCATACAGATTATGGAGAGTGTACGGGGAAAGGCATACAGATTATGGAGAGTGGGCGGGGATAGGGATACAGATTATGGAGAGTGGGCGGGGATAGGCATACAGATTATGGAGAGTGGGCGGGGATAGGCATACAGATTATGGAGAGTGGGCAGGGATAGGCATACAGATTATGGAGAGTGGGCGGGGAAATTTACAGACCTCTGTGCATGCGGAAAAGGAATGGAGATCTGGATTCAGCCAATAAGAGAGCTCCTGCTGATGGGTGCGTTTCATTTCTCTATATCATTTGTAATAGTTGTTGTTAAATAATACACAATAGCGCAAGGTCCGGCCCACCTGAGTCTCTGATTTCTGCATCTCCTTCTCCTCTTTCTCCAGTTGCAGCACTGCATAGATCTCCTTTTCCAGCTTTGTAATCTTGTCCCGGAACTTGGAGATCACATCTGAGGAGACGGAAACGTTTATCCCTCCCTATAACCCTCCCGGTATACACAGCACGTCCGGTCTGCCGGCCTCTCACCTTGTGGAAGGATTCGCGCTTTCACCGCCGCTTGTGCTTTCTTCACAATTTCCTTTAGCATCTTCCTCTCTTCTTCCCCAACTAGTGACACCGATCGGCCTGCCTTCCCGGCACGTGCCGTACGGCCAACTCTGTGCACGTAATGCTTTACTGTGCCGGGCATGGTAAGGTTAATGACCTGCATAGACGGGATAATTAGAACGTGTTCTTTTACGGCTCATCAATGGAACGTTTAAACATAAGGTATAAAAATTCTCTGCTCACCGTTTTTACACCATGAATGTCCAAGCCACGAGCTGCTACGTCTGTGGCCACCAGAATATCGATCTGCTCATCTTTAAATCGTCTGCAAAACAGTTGAGTAGACTAAATTCTATGCTAAATTCTGAAGTGTGGAGGCGCTCTTTAATCTGTAGGGCAGACGCCTTTACCCAGAGCTGTTGCTTACCGCAGGGATTCCAAACGCTGGGTCTGGGAGAGGTTTCCGTGAAGTTCACCCACCCGAAGCCCCATGAGCCCCAGCAGGATGTGCATACGATGCGCCTGCTTTTTTGTCTGAGTGAAGAGCATGACGTGGTCTTGGAAGGTTCGCGTGAGAAGAGCTGCAAGAGAAGACAGGACGAGGTCCTCCCATGAACTGTGTCACACACACCCTTAACGAACACTAATGACACGATTCTAATACAAGGCAGCTGTGACTAGTGTCCGAGCACCTGACATCCCAGTGTCTCTTATTCACACACTTTATTCCTTCCTAACACCGAGGGCCCGATTCAATTAGCCGTAAAGACAGGAAAAAACCTGTGGTGCGCTTTCCCCCCGTCATAAACACTTGGGAAAAAAAGCGGATTTTTATACGCAACTCTGTGGGGCGCGCATAAAAATCCCCAAATAAAAATGAGCGAATAAGCTTCGCAAATAACGCGGGTGTGAAGCTAAGCGAATCAGGCCCTGCAAGTTCTATATTCCGCACGATCATGGTGCCAGGAGACCACGTCACAAACACGCCATATAAGTTAATGAGCTATAATCACAGGCCTGATGCCTGTGGAAGGCGGCCACAATCTTCACGTGCGCACGCTGCGACTTTCCGGCACGGATCTGGATACTTAAGACTCAGATCTCCGTGCTGGGAGTCGTTCCGGCGGGGGGCATGGCCACATGGTGTATGGAGGTTGTGCAGGAAGGGCTTGGCGTAAATGTTAAGGCAGGGTCCTGCTGACAGAAAGCCATCAGTGCGAGGGAAGCGTTCTCCACTGGCACTTACGCAGGATGACACGGGGTAAGGATAGCGGACCTCTGCAGCTGGTCCAGTCGCATGATACTATTAATTCAGTATCCGGTACACTGCCATTGAGGATATGATTACATTATAGTAAAAGAACAATACTACAACGCGCTCTACACCACTGTCACAAAGCATCATAACGTAATAGTACCCAGACCGACCCTGAAACTCCCAGCAGCAAAACCAGAAGCGGTAATTATTAAAGTGAATGTTGTATTTACCACAAGCGATGGCCTCCCGGTCACCCTCTCTATTTGGTCGGATGCGTACGAACTCTTGACGAAGAAATGGCGCAACATCGGTGTTACTGTTTACAAAGATCCGCACAGGGTGCCGGAGAGATACAGAGGCCAAATCTTGAACCTGGAAAACAATATTTGATGAGTCCCCCATACGTCATGTCTACTTGTCTATAGAACACGCATCTATGGGTATATAAAAGAGTTACCTCCTCAGACATAGTGGCGGAGAAGAGGAGAGTCTGTCGTTGCTGGGAGCACAGCCTGATGATCTCCTTCATCTGTTCCTCAAAATACTCATCAAGCATTCTACAGAGAAGAAAAATGGCAACAGATCTTGTTAATGTGTTAGGCTGCATTGTCTATTTACACTATATGTCTCTTTCCAATCAGATTATGGACCCTGCTTTACCATGCCCTATTGAGTGTGATTTACTGGCACGAGGGTCTATTTTGTGACTACTGTACTGCAGTTAAATTGCGACTGTCTGCAGTCTCCTTTTTGGACAGTGGGAGGAGCTGTGACTCCCTTAACCCCACCCTAACCCTCCATTTCCCACAGTCTAACTTTCCCTTTCTTCAGCCCTAACTGTCCAGGTTTCACAGCCTAAACCCCCCCTTATGCACTAACCTTCTTGAGCCCTAACCCGAACCTGAGCCCACCACAGCCTGTCACTACTGGGAACAGGTGTAATTAGGTACCTGTCCGTTCCCAATAGCACATTTTTATACGCCGATCGTTTCTGGAAATAATACAGCTGCCATTCAGCTGGCGGATCTATCAATGTCGGAATAGGGCCAGCCAGGCCGGCAACCGCATCCTGTGTTATTAATGCATTTCATTATTAAGAAACCAGACAGTACTGGCAGCCAGCAACTGGCAGATTCCTCCTACCATTGCGAGGGGCCTTGTGTTTCACAGAGTAAAGTCAGCTAATCAAAATACCATGTTATAATGGTTACAGTGTGGTCACTGAGGTACATGTATAGTGGTCACATGATGACTGATAATTGGGGATATTGTTCCGCCACTTTCCCCCCTATCATCCAGCTATCAGCCCAGAGTGTTTTGGGCCATCAGTAGATTGCACAATAATCATGTTGGTGTTTGTGTTGGGGGCCATTTGCTGCACATATCAAAAGACTGAAGTGTCACAATCCACACTGCAACTTTGACATCGCTGAGCCAAGATGTGCAGAAAGAGCTCACAAAATGGCTTCCTCTGCTGTGTCAGGTGACAGGATGGATGTGCAGAAAGACAGAATGTAAATGCAGTGTCTTTCACATCACCAAATCTTTGGAACCATCTCCAATGTATATAAGATAGCAGAGTTATTAAACAAAGTACAGTGTTCAGCGAAAACTTTTCAGGTCAAAGTCTGCAATTCGTTGCCACATTCTGACCAATCATAACCAGCTTGTCTGCAAACAGGGTCCAGTCATAAGCGACAGAGCAGCTTTAGTAAAAATATACACAGTATTGCTCAGAGAGGTCCCTCTGTATGGGGGGAGGTCTGCAAAATCATAGAAAAGCAAGCACAGCGCATCCTATGGTGGTCATGCTGCTGGTCTGTTTACTCACCGATCTGCTTCATCCAGGATCAGCACTTCAACTGCATCAAGGCTGAACGAGGGGCAGTTATGCAGGTGGTCAATGAGTCTTCCAGGAGTAGCAATGAGAATATCAGGACCAGCTCGCAAAGCGGCTTCCTGAGACTTCACATCCAGACCGCCTGTGAGAAACCAAAGGAGACCCCTAGTGTTAGGGCAGAGCAACACAGACTTATAGAAAAAAAACCAGAACGTTCAGTCTGAACAGAGAACACAACCAATCACAAGCTGCACTTACCCACAGTCAAACAGCATGTGACCTCCGTAAACTGGGCAAGCTGTCTGGTGACTGCATGCACCTGGATGCCCAGCTCACGTGTTGGCACCAAAACCAGCACCCGGGTTATTGGAGCCTCCCTCGGCTTGAAGATCAGACGCTCCAGAACCGGCAGCATGAAAGCGGCTGTTTTACCTATCAGAGCAGCAAACACAGAAAGCAATCAACAGACCATAAAACACTCGCTCACATCGCTATCCTGAAGGACAACACTGCCGCAGCAGCTAAATACCAGCAACGGTGTAAATAACAAAGGTTTCCTGCCACATGAGAGATCAGTCGGACTGTATCAGACAGGCAGACATGTACTTTCTTTCCCGCCATGTCCAATCCTCACCTGTCCCAGTAGCAGCGCAGGCACAGATGTCTCTTCCCATAAGCCCCACAGGGATACAGGCCTTCTGGATAGGAGTTGGTTGTGTGAAGCTCATTACGGAGATGGCCTGTAACAGAGGGTCGCAAATTAAACATTTTAACATTTAAAATAATAGCATCTGCCATGTGCTGCTACAGTTATGTACAGTATGTAAGGTTACTTATACCATGTTCACACTGCCGCCCCTGCAATATCCCGGGATTTTCGACTCTGGTTATTGCTGGGGAACACATCAGCCCAGCTACTCAGACCCATTCACACTGCTGCTTAGACACGGGAAATTCCTGGGTCACACTGAACTGGGCCTGACCCGGGACTCTTTTATCAGAAGCATACGTCATATAAAGACATCTCACTCCTCCCAATCAGCTTATTTCAGTGAGACCCGGGTCTAATTCCCGGGTTAGTAGACACACTGATCGTCAGGGCTTGTGATGACAATATCCTGGATTTTGGGCTCATACACCATTCACATAGAGCTATCGACCCAGGAATAACCCAGGTCGGGCATCCGTGTGAAAGGATCAACCCGGGTCTGTTGCCCTGGGTCCGCAACCCTGGTTGATACCAGGGTTATTCCTGGGATGCCGTAACCCCTGCTGAAGTGTGATAGATAGGTAAAATGTGGGGTGGAGAGCACTGTCTGCCTCTGCAGACAAGGGTCCAGCGTGAAAGGCTACAACCCAGGTTATAACCGGGTTGTAACTGCAGTCTGAACAGATGAAACGCTGCTAGAAGCCATGTTCATTTACCCAGGTTTTAGGTATGAAAGGGGTGTTGAGAGTATTCATCTATATCTGGAGTCTCCTCATAGTGATATAATGAGAGCCCCCTGTGGATTTTCACATATGTCAGTCAGTAATGTACACACTGTGCTCCACCAAGGAGACCTGGAAAACATGAACTATTATCAGTACCCGAGGACCGTGATGGAGAAGCCCTGATCTACATAAAGGGGTGTCTCTCTGTCAGAGTACGTTTACACATATCAGCAGGATTTCAGTTCTTGGTTACACATAAGCATGTAATGTACATTATCCATGTGTATGTGTGGTTTTCCTCAGTCACCCAAACAAATAAAAAATCTCCCAAACTTTCCAGCAGGCTGCAGATGTGTTAGGGAATATGGAATGTGTGGATGAAGGTGATTGTATCTCTACTGTGCTGCTGCACAAACAGATAATAAATAATAATAATAAATATACACATACCTTGAGCAGTGGTCGGGACAGATTCATATCCTGGAACGTCAAACTGTCATCAAATTCAGAGGCATCTTCAAAAAATCCCGAGCTCTAAGAATAAAAGTAAAAAATATAAATAATTAAGAACCATAAATCAGCTCATCCACATACAGATGAATACACACCTCTGTACAGCTCCTTATATCATACTGCCACAAGCACATACTAACAAACCTATGAGTATAAGCTAGTGTCTATATACAGACTAGTGACTATGCCAACTGCCCCAAAATACTGCTAGGGTGAACTAGTGACTTTATCTATGGTTGTGGAAGCCATGTTTAAAGAGGTCAATGTTCCTTCTATTCTAAAATGCGATCGCGTTCACACTGGGCCGTTTTCCACATTCTGCAGCTCAGTACTGAGCGTGTGATCCAAAGTTTCTCGCCACAGATCTGGAACCTCATTAACCAGGCTTTCATGCTGAAAGCGATCCGGACAGCGAGCGGGGCAGGACGACCCCCCATGCATACAGCGTGACCCATTTTCTGTGGGGAAGGAGCATAAGACATGTCCTGCATACGAAACTTAGGATCTGACTAACAGAAGTCGCTGCTGCTGCGTAGGCGTTATGCTCATAGCGGACTTCTGGGTCCAGCTCATCACGTAGATTATTGTTCAGTTTGTGTTTGTCAGACGACTTACCCCAGAGTTTTTTTTCTTTTTTTTCTCCTTTACTCTCAAGGTATCTATAGGTAAGAGAAGCAGGAGGTGGATTGTTAGGTAATGAGGGAAGGAGATTTACAGAGAACAGAATACAGACATGACAAAGATCTCACCTGCTTTTGTTAGTATGCTCTCTTCCTCCGATGAAAACTCCTCACCGCTCTCCTCATCCTCCGTCTCCTTTTCATCTTCCTCCTCACTTTTTACATCATCCTCTTTCTCTGTCAGTTTGACATCCTTCTCTGGTTTCTCCTGCGTTGGATAAGGGGAAATTACAAAAGCATTGTTGGGACTGTAGAACCCAAAAAATGGTTAAATGGGTTAGCTTTATTGTGAACTAAACCTCGTTTTTATGAATGTGCTGACAGTGTTATATAACATTTGTATGGAGTGCCGGACCTCTCCTTTGTTCCTTGTATTTACATAGTGGTCACTTTGGTCCTTGGCTGCACCTCTCCATTTATATACACACTTGCACACATTTCATATATTTGTATGAAGCGGGGCCTTGTGTTTTCTTGTTACATACCTGGTTCTTCCTCTTCCGTCTAACAGTCTCAATTTTCTCATCCAAACTTGTGGCCACTTTCTGAGGAAGAAATTAAATCAGGGAGATACAAAGTTATGCCAATGGAAAGGGAAGGAACACACTACTGCAATTCTTAAACCATATACAGGTAGAGCTTCCCAGGGAAGTAATAATCCCGGTACCTTTTTCAATTGCTTCATGACATCATCCATGACCCAGCTGTCATCAGCCTGTCCATCCCGCTCACTAAACACAAAATCTCCACTGAAGTCCCCACTACGCTTGGCTTTGTCCTGCTTCTTCTTCGCCAAAACAATGGGTTTCTCCTGTAATACAGAGGAATTCATGCAAGGTAAATGTCATGCTACTTATCAATAAAGCGGAAGTTGTTGCTGTTCCGGCAAACACTATTTTGAAAGTGATACAACCAACAGCGGAATACTGACTGCATGTTTTAGACACAACTAGAATTCAGAATAAATAAATATTGACATGAGTACAATGCCGTTAATTCTGAATCTGACCGCTGTACCCAGTGCGCTGCTCTTCCCTGGTTAATGATTAGGAATCACGGTTATTGTAACGCCGAACAAACATGTTGCGCTAACGACTGCCTCAGAAAACTGCCGTTCAGCGATGACGATGGCATTTTTAGTGCTATATAAGATAGCAAACAACAAAACTCAGTTTCTGATTGGACCCTTCACTGCTCCCATTTAAAGATGGCGAGCAAACAGGCTTGAAGAGAAACCCTTCTTTCCTGCTTCCATCTGAGAAATGATTGAAAGTAATTTGTAAAAACTGGGTCATTTTCCACATATTCAAAAGCAGCCAATAATCTACTTTAGAGATGGAACAAGCACAAGTTCCACTATTGGAGCTGTATGCAAAGTATTGTAAGCAAATTAGAACTCTTCAAGATGAACACCACAAAATGTACCTTCAATACAGAAAGATCTTATGATGCACCTTACAAAATGGGCCCTGTTTAAAGACTTATACACAGATGTTGGCATAAAAAAAAAGCAAATAATCACATTAAAATATTTTATTTTAGGGAAGCAATACAAAGTAGACTAGTAGTTTAAACAAAAACCTGTATAGCAGTCAATTACTAAGCTCACAGCTTATATAAATGATGGAAACGTTACCTTAGAAAAGAGTAGTTTAAAATCCTAATGTAAAGCAATCAAGGAATCATGTTAAATGAAAATAAAATGTGATATACTGTGTATAGAGTATATAAATTATATTCAAGCATTAGTTAAGAATAATTACATATGTTCCTATAATCTGCTGTTTTGGCACTCCTCCGAATGCTGGTCCCAAATTATGCCGACTACATCTTTGACTTACTAATGCTTAACAGCATCAAGGAAAACATACATGTCTGGATGATACAATGCTATTAAGCATTAGTAAGAAAATGTAGTCGCCATAATTTGGGACCGGCATTTGGAGGAGTGCTGCTGTTTTTGTTATACTCTGTGACAGAAGAGGACAGTGGGTGAAATAAGAGAATTAAATAGGCTGAGTAAACTCCTAGCCTGTACAAAGAAAAATGAATCAAGTTTCTCACTCCTTATGTGATTAGTGATCAACATGTAACATCCAAGTCACTAGTAGTTGTCACCCCCCCTCCCTTACCTCCAACACTAACCAGTTACAGCTATGTTCATCACTGTTATCCAACCTCTACCTCATCATCATCGTAATAACTAAGTGCATTGGAACTACAAGTCCCATCATGCCCTGCATGACAGCTCTGCATTCCTATAGCTACCTCCTCGTCCTCATCAGTCTCTGGCTCCTCTGGGACATCATCATCCTCGCCGATGGTCCCGATCAGATCCAGATCCGACAACATGTCTGCGCTTCCCGCTGTCACCACAGACTTGTCCCCGGGGATGTCACAGCTGTTCACGGTATTGTCACCCCTTAACCCCGGACACCTCTCCCGCACCCCTTGATGTGTCTGACCACTCCACACGTGTGCACCGCAGCTGTGACCCGGAAGTGCTGCCTGTCCCGGAAGTAGATGAGCTGGGAAAGGATCTGCATGACTTCTTAGTCAATGTTTGTTATTAATAAAATGTAATATAATCAATATGACACCACTGAGAGCATTGGAAATTATTGCTAATATTGCAATATTTGTAAAAAAAAAACCGTGTAAAGGCCTCTTACTATTCATACTTTTATATCTCCCAGTAAATCATAGTTATTAATCCATGCATTTAGTTAGGCATTAAACCTTCTGTTAATTTGATAATATGGACAATGTGGAGCCAGAGTTCCATACTTAAGGCTAGTTATGCAAGTCTATTGTGTAATAAAGCATACCAATAACATCTGCGCATGCAGATGTTACAATGGGGGATTTACTAGCGTAAGGAATAATGTGGATGTCCAATAATGAGAGGATTGCAATAGTCAATGTGGGAGATGATTTATATATGAATGAGAGTTTTGCAGTGTCTTGTGTGAAATATGTGGGTATTCTGTAAATCTTTTTGTATGTAACAAAATTTCTATACAGATCGTATGTAGGGTTCAAAGTCAGGGATAACTAACGTGACCATTTTTTTTTCCCTCAAAACGGGACATCTACTAATTTTTACGGGGGCCCACCAATAAGTCAATGGGTGTCGTCAAAAAGTCATGGCCGGAGGATGGCTGTATCAATGAAACAAATAAAATTATCTGCGTATAATCTGTTACACCCACAGACTGTTTCAACAATACACATTGCATCCTAGTTATCATCATATAATACACATTTCAACCTAGTTTTTGCTATACAATACACATACAAATACACAAAACAATTTACTGGATTACATTCAATTAAAGCAAATTTCTGAAAGTAAAACTACATGAGGAATTAACTAATAAAATATAGAAATCTACACATATTAAATATACCTCCATCCAGCCTTTCTTGCCCTCTTGTGCGTCTCTAAAGCCATCCAATCTCCCCCCCATGTGTGTCTCTAGAGCAGGGGTCAGGGAACTTTTTTTATCTTTTACCCCAAAATATATTTAGATTCACCAACGTTACCCCTTTGAATTGAAATGAAGGAAATCCTTTATTATTAATTATTTTAATTCAACTTCAAAACTTCAGATTTTGGAAAAATAATGTTGCTTGATTTTTAATACAAGAGCATCATCATACCCTTCATCATACACTGTGCCACCTTTACCATACACTGCCCCTTCATCACATACTGTGTCCCTTAATCACATCCTGTCTCTCTTCATCTGCTGCCCCTTCATCACATACTGTCCCCCTTCAACTGCTGCCCCTTCATCACATACTGTCCCCCTTCATCTGCTGCCCCTACATCACAT